>JAXIVH010000391.1:107500-111772 GCA_036785325.1 Urophycis tenuis
GCTCCCCCGTCGTCCGAATTACTACCCCGCCTTTCGGGAAGGGGTCTTCAAATGTGATGGGGAAAGTGACCTGTTGTCAGTGGCTTCTCTGACAGATCTTCCTGGCAATGCGGTTCAGTACACATACATGTGGGCTCTTCTTAGAACGATTGTGTGAAAGCACAATTCAAACACATTTTGAGTGTAGCTAGAGGCTTCCCGGGTGAAGATGGACCATAGATAGATATGGCTCACATGGTAAAAAAAAAAAAAGGACCCCAAAGACCAAGGGCATGGCATCTGTCCTCCTGTATGCCAGCCAACCACCCACGTAGCCCTCATACACACACACATACACACACACACACACACACACACACACACACACACACACACACACACACACACACACGTTCACCTGAATATTGCATGGAAACATAACAATCACCCACCATTGCTTTCTGAGGCTAGTCTGTATCACAGCCTTCAATTTCCCCGCAATTTCCCATCACTGGTAGCCTGGGAATTCCCATGCTGCTTTGCGCGCGATTTCATTCTCACTGCAAAGACAGTCTGGAAACCACCGCCCTTATTTTCCCCTGAGTTAGGGAACCAATCACAGAACGGGGGGGCAGCAATACGATGACGACGTCTATGCACGACACCGAAGCTTGTAGCGTGTTAATCCAACATGGCAGCGGACACAACGTTACCGTTCGATGCAGCTTTAGAAAGTGTATTAAGTAGCTTTTGTAGCAATTAATTTAATTTTAGTAGCTAATTTTTTGTAGCAATTGGCTATGAATCGCGCGCAAAAGCAGCATGTGAAGAACCAGACGCCATTTGATAGACATTCGTAGCGCCCAATAAACGGCTCTAGGCATTCGTAAACCACGCCTCAAATACGAGAAAATGCACACCTAGTTCCCAGACCACCATCTCATCGAGATGTGGACGCGTCAGCCAGGCTACATCACTGGCACACCCGAACCCAAACCTCAACCCCTAATCCACTTTGTTCACAAGCTCTCGGAGGGAGCCTTCACAAGGCAGTAGTCACTTATCACAGCTCAAGTTGGTGGTTGTAATGTATTCGACAGGATTAAAGCCTTAACTAGCACTTAATGAATTGTCCCTTTTGGCCTTTTTGCTTTTTTTTTACGTCTACAGCTGTGTTGTCACATAAAAAAATGCGGTTGATTCATTTAGTGTTGGTGTATCTGTAACAACCAGCGACCGTGGCTGTCTTCACCTCGCGGCGCCGGTGGAGGTGCTGGATGAGGTTCTAACGGGGGGGGGGGGTTGCGGCAGTCCCAGGGGCTTCACCTGGACCTGGTATGAACGTCTGCTCAGCTGTTTAGCTTGGCCCGAGGCGGGGGGACACAGCTGGTTGTTCCAGCGGTGGAAACCGCCCAATATTCATTGAGGTTTGGTTCATGGTCCGGGACGCGGCTGCCGTCCAAGGTAAATGGCGGCGGAATGTGGCAAGGCGGGGCCAGCCGAGGACGCGGCGGCGGCGGGTCTCCCGGGCGGTGGCTTCGCTCGCCGCTCTGTCCCGAAGAAACGGTCAGGAAACGGGGGGCCACGGTTGGTACAAAAAAAACAACAAACGTTTGTTTTATGTGTTCACATCAAGCGGAGTGATGCTCAGTGACTGCACCCCAGGGAGTGGCTGGCTGGTTGGCTGGCTGGTTGGCTGGCTGGTTGGCTGGCTGGCTGGCTGGCTGTTGGCCTGCTGCTGCATTGCTTCATCACCTTTTACAGTACAGACTCATCTCTCCAGTACGGTGGACCACACTCCCCGCCAGACTCTAGAGCAGTGAATTGTTAATATGAGTGAGTCAGAGGGCCCTCTTAATGAAATGACATTATATTACACCATTAGCCTTCGCTGCCCAAATTGTACGACAGGAAGTTGAAAAGTGGAAAATGTCCTTGCCGTTGGTGCCTTCATCAAAATGACGCCACCATACGAATTTTAGTATGAGTGAATTTCTCATTGTTAAACAGAAACATAAACTAGTCTGCAGTTACCTTAGGATAACTGCAAACAAAGGTTGACCTCTGAACCTAAAATTGTAGTCTAGTCGCTGCTTAGTTTTCACCTCTGATTCCTCTCCAGTGAGAGTACAATGGTCTACGCTGAGAAAGATAAAAACAAACATGTATTCTACATGTAGTAGTATATGATACATGTATTCTACATGTAGTAGTGTATAATACATGTATTCTACATGTAGAATACATGGGTTGATTTACAGCATGTAGTCGTAGCACACATCCAGCCATCACTGTCTACCTTTTTCCTCATCTGAAGTCAACAGGAAAAATAATATTAATCTTTCAAAGAAATATATCTGGGTAAGGCGCTTAAAAAAACACAAAATGTGAATAGTTGCTCAGCTTCTCAAAACAAGCGTACCGCTGGAGCCGTTTAACACCTTAACAAGTCAAAATACCTCACAGATTCTCTCCTCCGCCCGCAAGCTCTGGTGGCCTGTGGAAGAACTCTTGGTAGGCCTACCGCTGAGTCCTTCCTGGGCTGTTTGAGTTGCTCTTGCAGCAAGCCAGAGGTTTTGGAGAGGCGTCAGCTGGAGAGATGACAACTGGCAGACACACCATGGAGCGGTGGGGGGAAAGACCCACTGCAGCTCTCTGCAGCCATAAGCTTCTCAACCGTTTGTGTGATCTTAACCTCAGAAGAGATACTTCAGAGTGGACCATCCGAATCGAGATGAACCTAATCCAATAGGTATTGCTGCCACGGGAGTTCATTCCAACATGGGCACCTTGTATTTTCAATTGGGAATATAACAGATGATTTAAAATGTTTCATATGGTGAAATATGTAGTGAAGTGAGTGTAGCATAACCGGTTTTGTAATTTCTTGATCGGGCTTAATAGTTCCTTTGCTTACATAAGCCTTTGAGTTTGTCTCTATCAGATAGTTATTCATGAGTTATTCATGACTTAGACATGTCGAACCCCATAAATGTTGACTTGGCACGAGCACTAATGCAATAATGTAACTAAGTAATGTTCCACTGACCTATCTGTCCACCTGACTACCTTCACATGCTTTTCACATGCTACGATCCTCCATGGTTGACCGTAATCAAAGCCACCCAGCCACCTGAACAACCTGGAGTCTGGCTGGCTATCACGTAGATGAGGATGAGTCCATTGGTGGTCCATAACTAGAGCCTTCATGTTGTCTGCCCCCTCTGCCTGGATTAGTCTGCAGAAGGAGCAATAGCTGCAGGACTAAATACTAGTACCATTATTTTTTGCAGTTTTTTTAAGTGCTGTTATCAACATCAGGCTGCCTTTCTTCTTGACCATGTCCCTTGAAAAAAGAGATTTAGAATCTCAAGGGCTCAAGGACGAAGCTGGTAAAATGTGGTTTTGAATGTGGCAGAAGGCTGAATATGACATTTTGTTGCGTGCGTTCAGATGAGAATGAGGTCACCGTGATAGAAGGATGCGTGCTGGAAGTTTGGCCCCAGACCAAGCTGTTGCCTGTTTGCTAACCCTGCGCCGCCATAGCATACTGCGTTTCTCATTTAAATTCATAGCCAAGTAGAACGCACAATTTAATACCAATGACTAGAGCCAAGAATCTAGACGTTATCTTTTATTGGGCCCCTGTCGCTCAGTCTTAGAGAAATATTGTTTTTTTTCTCAACGTGGCTTGAAATTTGAATGAGTTGCGAAGAAGAGGCAAATTTGAAAGCTGGTTGCTACTCGACTAATATTATTCACATCGCAGCGTTATGTGTGCGTGTGTGGAGGAACGGCGCGTTGAAGCAGGATATTAGAGGTAAATTGAAATGATGTCGAGAAAAACAAAACTCTGTTCTCCGCTGTGCTTCGGTCCAAAAGCAGCACTGAGCCTTCCCTTACCAGAACATTTGTCAGACCGGCCACCAAAAACTGTTTGTGGTTTTGGAAACTTTGGTTTGGCTGAAAGGAAACTCCTATAAGGCTTCTTTGGTTTTCTTTCTTTTATTTTCAATCTATAGGAACATTCTTCACAAGTTGTGTTGAAAGTAAACGAGATGCACGAGATTCCTATTTCAGCGTGCGTGATGCCGTTCATTAAGAGATACTTCAAAAAGGTGAATCTTTGAATTGAAATCACCGCATTAACATTGTACTTCAATTCTGCCGCCAACCAGAGTTTTCTCATGAGGAGCATCTGTACTTTTTTTTTTAAACGGCTCATTATTTGCATACCACTCATGGTAAACATGTTTCTATCCCTCCAGTTATAAGGGGCTGATGAAGAAAACC
>JAXIVH010000392.1:0-111123 GCA_036785325.1 Urophycis tenuis
GTTCTCTGTTGCTGGCTTTGATTTCGGGAGGTGATGTCCTGATGTCACTTAATGAGCAGTAAGAATGTATCCTGTAACGACAAATCAAACAAAGGCTAGGCAAAACTTTGCAGGCTACACTCCCTCACAAAAGAAATGTTATTTCGTGGTTTGCCTCGTCTGTCAAGAACGCAGCCGACGTTCCTCTCGGCCTCTGAGCTGACGCAAATGAAATTCAAATTCCATTGATGTTTCTGATCCGTTTTTTTTTTTTTTTGGCATTGCTGTGTTCCCTTGTGCCCCCGACAGCTCAGCAAGCTTTAAATGAACCATTTTAATTTGTTTTAACCATCCGTGTCTGTGTGCCTGAATACTCTCATCTCTCTATCTCACGAGGCTGAGTACTTTCTTGTATCTATATCTATATCCATAGTATAGCTATATATGTATATATACACAGAGAGATAGATAGATAGATAGATAGATAGATAGATAGGATAGATAGATAGATAGATAGATAGATAGATAGATACATAGATAGATACATAGATATACAAATAGAGAGAGATAGATATATATAGATGTAGCTATATATATCTATATATATAGATACATGACCACTTCTCTCAAAAGTCAATTCAGAAGCTAACCATCACATTCTGGGTAGCCATCTAGCCTTGATAACGTGGGCTTTGGCCATCTGTCAGCCCTGTCACGGTTGGCTGTAAACTCCACGCTCTGTCTTTTTCTTCATCTGTTTCCCTGAAGGGAGACGCAGGCGGTCGTCACTGACAGCATCCCGAGAGCGCGGGAGAAATCAATTACTGTTTTTCAGCAATCTTTTTATTTGTCTGGGGCTGTGCCAAAAAAAAACAGGCCGTGTCCGAGGCGAGTCTTCAGAACAGAGGACAAAGGCTTTGATGAGTGGTCCCTGCTCACCAACCACCCCCACCAACCACCCCCACCAACCTGCCAGAGCTCAGGAGATGGCCCTGGAGACACACACACACACACACACACACACACACACACACACACACACCGACACACACACACACCGACACACACACACATGGACACACACACACACACACACACACCGACACACACACACACACGGACACACACACACACACACACACCGACACACACACACACACACACACACCGGCCTGCCCTGAGAGCACGCCTGCCAGCCAGCCATCACCGCCACCAGATCTGCTCGTCCCCCCGCTAAAAAGTGGACAGACGGGTCATGTGACAGCGAACACATATTTGAGCCGCAGCACATGCTGACAACTTTTCAATGGCAACCATTCAAACGGCAAAAAAAAAACAACAAAAATGTTGGGTTTAGAACTTTTTTACATCAGAACTTTTCGTTTTGTTAGAGTGGATCTCGCCCCTTGCAGACTGGCCAGTGTAGAAATACGCTTATTAAAATCTCGCCCCCTTTGAAAGCTTCCTCCACTCCACACGGCTCGGTTGGTCCTTTGGTGGAATGTCTCCGTAGCGAAACAGGAAGCAAGGTGTGACTCCTCCCATTTCAGTTTTGGGTTTCCTGTCCAGGCTCTATATGCCGTGTGTAATTTGTTTGTGTGTGTTCGTATATATATATATATATATATATATCCACACCACTCGCATTTCTTTGCTCCACTCCCAAGGTCATGCTAAATGACAAGCACTATATTTCCTCCGGCATACTTTTATCTCTGCCTCGGCCTAAACAAGCTATTTATTTTCTGATAGCCACAATGATTCAGGTTCACATGAATGGTAAGAATGAATCGGAGAGACACTCGCTCATTCCGGGCACGGCTTCCCAAAGCAAGGTTTGACATTTTAATTGGTACCCCGAGTCTGTAAGTACTTTTTTCAGATTGCATTAAAATTCTCAAGGGTGATTTCTCCGGCTTTATCCAAACTGTATGCCTCTGCAGCGGGTGACTGCAGGTGAGGCTCTGAAGGAACTGAAAGCCATTAGAAAGGTGGGGGGGGGGGGGGGGGGGGGGGAGTGAAGTAACTGTGGCACAATAGGATTAAACGATTGACCTCAGTTGCTTCGACACAAAAAAATAAATAAAACCAGTTTAACTGTGATAACTTGTTGGCAGTAGACAGGGCTTTTTTGCATAATACATATTGAAACGGCAACAAGAGCAAATGTTGAAGAAACACCCGCCTGTGTACCCAGAATGAAAAGGGGGGGGAAGGGAAGGGAGGTTGTTGCAGCACATCAGAACAGTGCAGCTCACAGTACAAAACCCCTCCCGGGAGCAGCCTTTTTCCCCCTCGCCGCCATCAACCCCTCCTGGCCGGCTCTACCAGGGGGGGGCACCTTCGGGTGCCCGGTGAGTGCTGCGGAGACCGGCTGCTCGCCGTGGCTCCTCTGCCGTTACAAGCAGAGGAGGGCAGGTCCGTGTCAGAGGGCTCCTTGAGCGCCTGGAAGGGAAGGAGAGGAGCGTGGCGAGTGTGTGTCCTCTCGTCTCCGCCGGGCCGCGGGAGGCGGGAGGCGAGCGGCGAGCGGCGAGAGGGTCAAGCTTCTAGGACACTTTGTAAATATGACGGCGCGGCGCGCGGTGTGTTTAATGCGCACGCCGTCCGCTATGCCGCTCCCGGAACAACAGCCACGGCATGGGAGGGTGAATTACAAGTGAGGTTGTCGCCATGGGGATCACACGCCCCATGCGGTCGGGGCTGAGAATTGTAGGAGAGAATTATGTTCATTTTATTGACTTATTAAAAAACACTTTCTCGAGAGAGCTTGCTTGTTCCGTTCCGGGCTAGGGGTATGAAACATGGCGGTTGCAACATG
The DNA here is from genome assembly GCA_036785325.1 of Urophycis tenuis. Lineage (NCBI taxonomy): Eukaryota > Metazoa > Chordata > Actinopteri > Gadiformes > Phycidae > Urophycis > Urophycis tenuis. The sequence goes on from JAXIVH010000392.1 coordinate 2,798, forward strand.
GTCGCCCCCACATGGACGCTCCCCCCTGCACAGACATGAAGGGCTCCGGTCACACAAACACACGCCTGTTGTTATCCTCATGAGATTATGCATTCATGGAAACATACTTATGAATATTTATTTCTGCCGTCCGTCTTGCTGGATGCCGACTAAATGGGGACACGCCACACCTTTAACGTGATGCGCGCATGTGCAGCGGCGTGCCGCCCGCGTGTCACGACTGCATCGCCTTGTTTGTACAATATGCGTGTTTACGCGTGTGTGTGTGTATGTATGGCGCCGTACTTTGCATACAAATGTAACCGCATAATTGCGCGTGCAGAGTGTTGACAAGCCGCGTCTTTGTCACAAACCGCTGCCGGCGTCTCTGAACCGTGAACCGCTGGCTCCTAAGCGAGGCCCGAGTGTGTGTGTGGTGTGTGTGTGTGTGTTTGGTGTGTGTGTGTGTGTGTGTGTGTGTGGGTGGGGGGGGGGGGGGGGGGCGGTGGTTCGAGAGTCTGTGTGTGTGTGAGATGCCAGAGCGTGAAGAGAGCGCGGGGGTGGATTGGGTGGGTGGGTGGGGGGGGTGGGGGTGGAGGGATGTAGCCCAGCTGGCGGCTGCTTCTAATTGGGTTGAGCGCGTTTCCACGGCTGGCCGCGCCCGTATGCACGGGCCGTTCCGAGGTGTCGCTGGGCGTGGCCAAGAGGACGCCGGGCGCCGCGGACTAGAGGAGTGTGTGTGTGTTGTGTGTGTATGTGGGGGTGTGGGATGAAGGGGGGGAGGGGTGGGGGGGTTGCGTGGCGGTGGGGTCGGGGTCAGACGGTCACACTCCAGCGGCCCCTGGCTCCCTGACAGGCCGGAGGAGAGAGAGAGAGAGCCAGCTGTCTCGTGGCCTGACAGCCTCGTCACACACACACACGCTCGCCACAGCTCCGTCAGGGTAGTCCACGGAGTCAGATGTGACTCCACAAATAAATGTTTACCTGGAAATTACATATATTTATAGATATATATCTATAAATAATATATATAAACAAGTTGCACAATCAGCCACGCTACTACAAGAGACCTATTTACTCGCTTTGTATGAAATAATAACTGGACTGGATTTACAACGGAGGCGGAGTGACAAGGGGAGTACTGTTCCTTCCTTCTTTCTTTCTCCTCCTCCTCCTCCTCCCTCCCCCCCCCCCCCCCCCCCCCCCCCCCCCCGTGCCAGTTAGATAAGGGTGTTAGTGCGTGTCGTGCGCAGGGGGGCGAATCGATTCCCTTCACCGTTCCTGGCAGCATTAATTAATGACCTGTTCTGTTTGGTACCGCGACTTGACTGTCACGCTGCGCTCCCTTTTACATACTGCTCCTCATCTCCGTCAGCCACCCGGAGGAGGAGGGAGGAGGGGGGGGGGGAGGTGGCTCCTCTCGGCCCGTCTCCCTTCTGGGGTTTTCTGTGTTTTTTTTTTTTGTGTTTTTTTCAAAGACACAGCAGAGGAAACAACGGAATGCACTTATGTATAAACGCTGACACCAAACCATAAATGTACCAATAAGGATTATAATATCGAAACTGAATATATGTTTCCATGGCACATAAATTCCGGAGCGTCATTTATAGACCCTTTTTTTTATATTTGTTCATTCGCTTTACAACCGAGCAGATGTCTGGAGGGCAGAGCGCAATGTTGTTTATGTAAAGAGAGAGAGAGAAAACAGAACAGGTAGGTACACACGCCGGCTCACTGCTGCCCCCTGCTGCCTCTGCTGTGGAAACGTGCCTCCGCGTTTCCAATCAAAAGGGTCCCCCCCCTATTATTGTCCCCCGTGAATAGAAATTACGCTCGTTAATTGTCGCGCGTTCTTTATTTAGGTCTCCGAGACACGTCGAGGGGCGACCCTCGTTTCCAATGGCGCCGAGATTACAAACCAAAGTACAAACAGCACACAAAAAAACAACAACAACACAACATAATATTTTACGCATCGCCGTGTGCTGCCTGTGGAGATTGGGTGGGGATGGATGGAGGGTGTGTTCAGCGTGTGAGCATGGATGCCCACGCTCGCTGGCTACCACTCACAACCATTCTGGAGTTTGTTTATTAAACTGGATGTTGATATGTGCTTACCAGAGAGAGCCCCGCAATTGGGAAGGACGATGTGGAATGCATAATGGGGCCTGCATCTGTATTCCAATACGTTCTCCTCCTTATGCACCGCCGTGTGTGTGTGTGTGTGTGTGTGTGTGTGTGTGTGTGTGTGTGTGTGTGTGTGTGTGCGTGCGTGCGTGCGTGCGTGCGTGCGTGCGTGCGTGTGTGTGTGAGGGAGGGAGCAAGGGGTGCAGCTGGTCTGATTGGAGTGTCTATAAGGAGGGTCTCCACGGTAAAGCGTAAGCCTCGAGCGAAAAGCCAGATCACCTTGAATTTGCATAAGGAGTATTGCGATGGCGACGCAGAGGCCACAGACAGGCAGCCGGGGTGACGCCTCGCCCCGGATTAGCACCCGGTTCACAGACGGGTCGCTTGACACTCGAGCACAGGGCTCGTTGGGAGTCCCGGTGAAGTTGGACAAATTGGGTTTTCGTGCTCCCTCCGTGGCTACGTGGGAGGGGGGGGCAGGGGTCTCAGGATCTATTGGCCTGCACCGAGAGGCGCCAGCCCATCGCTAACGTCTGCCACTAGTCACAAAACTGGATTAAATCAACCCGTCGCTGCTGTATTCTATTTTGTTTTTTTTACAATTTGTCTATCTACAACACTGCATTTTTTGTATTCGTTTATTTTAATTTGATTCTTTTTTTTTTATTTTGGGGGGTATTTTGTTTTATTTATATTTTTTGTATTGTATTTATATGTATATGTACCCTGGCTGCTATGACGACCCAATTTCCATTAGTGGATTAATAAAGTTTTGTCCTATCCTATCCTAGTCCGGGACGAGAGGGGGTTTGGTGGGGGAGGGGATTGTAGGGTTTGGTTTTAGAGTCAGCCTTAGGGTTAGGCTTTGGTTTTAGAGTCAGCCTTAGGGTTAGGGTTTGGTTTTAGAGTCAGCCTTAGGGTTTTAGGGTTGGGGTTAGAGTTTGGTTTAAGGGTTTGCGTCTCCTATGAGTGTCAGGTTTAAGGGATTGATTTTGGTTCTGGGGTTTGGGTTTAGGGTTAGGGTTTCCTAAAAGGATCAAAGTTCAGGGTTTGGTGCTCATGCTAACTCTTAAACCAAAACCAAACCATAGGCCTGAAACCAAACACTAACCCAAACCCTAGAACCAAAAACTAAACCCTGAAACTCCACCCTGAAATCAGTAGGAAGCCAGAAAGACAGACATAATTTAATGATCCCTGAGGGAAATTGCATAAAGCCCTAACCTAAAACCAAAAAAAACAAGGTTTGGTTTTTCGGATTAGGTTTAGGGGTTCCCATAGGTGGGGTTTTATGGTTTTGTTTTAGGATCTAGGGTTGGGGTTAGAGTTTCCTATTAGGGTTGGGTTTTGTGGTTCCATGGTCAAGAGTTCTTTTGGGTTGCCTCTTAGGCATGATTTTTGGTTCTCAGGCTTGCTATTATGGTTATGGTTTCGTATTCGGGTTGGGTTCACAACGTGGTTTTTTATATTGAAAGCACTGTAAAGGCCCTGTGAGTAGAAGAGCTGATGATGTGAACAGAGCAGACTGAGAGGCTCCCAGTATCCAACACAGTGAGCTCTCATGCCTCTGAGTGTGGGCTGCCATCTTGATTGCTTAATTGTTTGTGCCCATTTCTAATATTCAGAGTCCTTTCGGGGGGGGACTATGAAACCATACGCTGTTCTGATTCTGGTCCGTTACAGTCCATTACACCACATTCATCTCTATTCATATTCAAGATGTTCACCTGCAGGGGTGATTCTAGGTTCTTTTGGGGGGGGGGGGGGGGGGGTTAGCCCCCAGGAAGGCTTGAGCCCACCCAAAAAAGGTCTGGCTTCACCACTGATTTTCATAATTTTTTTTTTCATTTTCTCTTTCTGTTTATTTGACGGCACAGAGATCCGGAGCTATGGCCTCGAATGCCCAGGTCTAACGACACGCCTGTTTACCTGCTTACTTGAAACTTTTGCTTTTTTTTTTTACTTTGGCTTCTCGGTATGTTCCTCCAGATGGAGAGCAACTGGTATGAACTGCAGGTCATTCTGATTTTGTTCAGTCGCATTCAGCTCCATGGCGTCCTATGTTGCCCTAGTTGTGAGATATTTTTTCCAATTTCTCCATCAAAGTTAAATCCCTTTATGCCTTGTTAAGCTGTTTTCACATTAAGCCTTTTAGGGCATCCACATATACATAATGGAGGCATGGTGCACTATCAGGGCTATTTACATGGAAATGGCCCCATTCTGTGATGCAGGGCCAGGGACAGGCAGCCTAATGGGTCAATATCTCTCTCTCCATCGTTTTAGACTTCTAAGCAGACTCCTGAAGTAGAACATGGACCCCTGATCAACTGTTGTGAGTTATTAGGGGTTCACCCAACCACCCATCATTCATCTATTCATCTATTCATCTGTTCAGTCAGTCAGCATCAATCTATTCAGCCATTCATTCTGCTTTCCATCATCCACTCATCAATCTATTCAGCCATTCATTCAGTTATCCAGCATCCATCCATCAACCTTTTCAGCAGTTCATTCAGTTTTCCATCATCCATCCATCAATCTAGTCAGCCATTCATTCAGTTATCCAGCATCCATCCATCAAACTTTTCAGCCATTCATTCAGCTTTCCATCACCCATCCACCTATCCATCCATCTATTAATCTGTTCATCCAGCATCCATCCATTCATTCATGTATACAGCTTCTGAATGTCGTCTGTCTGCTTTCCTGCATGTACTGACCTTCCATGACTGGCTCGCCATGCTAGGAGCACAGGGGACTCCCGGTAATGTCACACCACGCTGAATAAAAGCCTCCACCAAATGGCGCAGGATTTATCCCTCTCTCCGTGTGTGTTCCTCCTCCTCAAAACAAAAGCAGGAATTATCACCTGGCGGCAGAGATAATCAATGTGGATTAAAAAAAAAAAAAAAAAATTACACACACACAAATACATGATGAGCGGTGGTATAGATTGGTGGAGGGTTAATAATGCGTTCCCCCGCACCATCTATAAACTGGGGTGCCCACGGTAACACTTAACCAATGGCACTTGATGAACGGCCATGAGGGTCCCAGAGCTGTGGGGGGGGGGGGGGGGACATCAGCAGTCTGAGGCCTCCTGTAACCCCCCCCCCCCACACACACACACACACACACACACACAAACCACCACCACCACCACCACAATCACCCATAAAAGTAAAATGCAGCGAGTTTGGAGAACAGCCTTGCCCTGTTTGTCAGACGACTTGTTGTAAATCGTGTGCATAATGTGTGTGTGTTTTTGTGTGTTATTGTGTGTGTTTGTATGTGTGTGTACTTGTGTGTGTGTGTGTGTGTGTGTGGATATCTGTGTGTGTGTTTGTAGGCTATACGTGTGTATTTGTGTGCGTGTATGTGTTTGTCTGTGTGTGTGTGTGTATCTGTTTGTGTGTTTTTGTATCTGTGTGTGTGTTTTATGTGTGTATGCGTGTATTTGTGTGTATGTGTGTTTGTTCTGTTTAAGTGTGTGTGTATCTGTGTGTGTGTGTCTGTATCTGTGTCTGTATCTGTGTGTGTGTGTCTGTATCTGTGTCTGTATCTGTGTGTGTGTTTGTAACTGTTTCTGCATCTATGTGTGTGTGTGTGTGTGTGTGTGTGTGTGTGTGTGCGCGCATGCGTGTGCATGTGAGTCTGAGGCCACGGAGGATGTGCAGGAAGCCTGAGCTGATGAAACATTTAGCCAGGGTCATGTTCCCCGTTATCTATAATGGCTTCGTCTGAAGGGAATACAAACAGCACGTTGATCAGTCGAAACCATTGTGGGATCAACGTTGAACAGGTAACCGTGGTTCTTCAATAGCCCTTTCTTGGGTCCGCAAATGTGAACGTGAAATCCCCTCGCCGAACAATGGGGATTCAGAACTCCCATTTTATTTTTCGGTCCGGTTCAGGGAGAAAGAAATCTCACACCTGACATTGAAACAGAGGACTATTTTCGGCAGAGCGGATTCTAATGAGGTCTCTTTGAGCCATTATAAAGTGTCCCTTCTCCTCTTTTTTTTTGACCGTCTTTGTGTTGCGGCTGAAACAGGACGGACAACACCGGGGCTCATCATGTGCAGACTAATGAAGTGAGGGAGCACAATGGGAGCCGCGGCCACAGACCTTGTTCCCCTGCTCTGGGACTTTGATCTGATGGGAAGCGCCGTTTCGTAGGCATTCTCAAAGTTCACCTGGTCACACGAAGCGCCATTCATTTTGCGTCGACGGCGCTGTCTGGATTTGTCATAAAAAGGTGCCATTGTGCTTGCGACTGAAAGACGCAGTATTACTACTCTGAACACTTTCCCTAATTTAACTGTCCTCCACTGTGCCCAGACTTTACATCAGCGTTACCGCGGGGACTGACACTGTCATTCGGTTTCATAATGAACTGGGACCTTTCAGACCCCCTCGCGTCGCGGGAACAGAGATATCCGCTGCCAGTTCTTTAGCCGGGGTGTTCGGACGCGAGCTGCGTTCGCAAGCGGCGCGGCCGTCTGACAGCACCCGGTCACACCGCGGACATGTCAGTGGCACCCAACGGGTCGGGCCGGCGCTGCCTGTTAGCTTTTGTTCCGCACCACCACCACGTTCCGCATTCCGTCACTGTCCCGCTCAGAGTGTCGGGAGGGAGGATCTGTGGTGTGTGTTTTAAAACACAACCCCGGCTCCGTGCAGAAAAGGTTGCCGGGGGCCTCGGCAGGGCTCTCAAGAGGAGGTTGGGATCATAAAAGATTAGATTGTATTATTGTGGAGATACGCGATGCTGCTGCAGAGCACAGTGGGGGGGACGGGAGGGGGGGGACGCTGATGACATGAACGCATCGCGTGGCTTGTACCGCGGGGTTCACGGGGTGCCCAACCCCCCCCCGCCTGCCTCGTTCTAGCGGTCTAACGCCCACTTGTGTGCAGGACATTCAGTCAGCAGGCGCGAGGCCAGCCTCCCCGCCCCCCCACCCCCCACCACACACACACACACACACACACACACACCAAACAGACAGCAGACCGAGTCACGGCGGCGTTGGGGACGGCGTGCTCTGGAGGCGGGCCGGAGAGAGCGTCCCGGGCAACAGATGGCAGGAAGCGTCGCTCTCCTCTCAGGGCAACGGCGCTTGTGAAATCTGTCACAATCCGCGGTCGCAAAATGTCTCAGTCCCCGCAAAAAATGCTAATGAAACTCAGGCGAGGGGGTCCGAGGAGAACCCGGCGAGGGAGCGGGTGGCGGCGGCGGCGGCGGCGGTGGGAAACGGGGGTCCAATTTACACAACGCCACAGTGATGAATCCATCCTCCTAAAAGGGCACGGGGAGACTCTGCGGCCTGCGGACAGACACTCACAAATGAGCGGGGGGGGGGGGGGTCTCGCAGGCGCCGATGACATTCAGGGCGCCATCGGGGGGGGCTCTCTCTTGAGAGAGAGAGAGAGAGACGTACGCCCGACAAATTCCATCACAGAGACGCGCGGGGCGGGCACACGGGGAAAAGAAGAGAACTCTCTCTGCCTTTGCTGGCACGCGGCGAGGCTCATTAGACGGGCAGCGCGAGTGAGTTAATGACATGGCGCCGCTTTAGACCAGAAAAACATTTTAAATGGTGTGGATGCTCATGTCGTCCCCCCCACACCAAACTTTTTAGCGACCCCCCTCCACTGTGTGGTGGGGGGGGGAGGGGGGAGGGGGGGGACTCCGGAAGCACCACTTTGCTCCGAAAAAATCTCCATCACGAGCGGCGAGACGAAGCGACTGGTTTCATATGGAAACGAATTGTCACATTAAGCTTAAATGTAATAACTCATAGCATTCGCTGCACATGCTTTACTCCCAATTAGCACACATTCAGCCGCGTTCATTAAGGCTGAACGTGTGTGTGTGTGTGTGTGTGTGTGCGCGTGCGGCTGACACGTCATGGCTCTCGCAAACACTGTCACACGGCAGCGGGCACACGGAGACACGCCGCTACTTCAGAATATAACACGGCACCTGAACATTTTTTTCACTTTTTAAATCAATGTTTTTGTCACAGCTTCATAGGCCGTAAAGCGCCGACTCGATTTTGCACACTTCGCACCACAAAAAAAAAAAAAAAAAATCGAAATGAAGTGCGAGTGTGTGTGTGGCGAGGACCACGTGTATGTCAGGGGGAAGACGAGTGTGAAAACATTGGGTGGGAATGCTATTGTTGTACAATGGCAGCAGCCCAGGCATTTAAAAACAATTTAGCGAGACGTCGCATATTCACACAAAGGAAACGTACACGGTTCTGGGTTTGTTTTTTTTGTTTTTACGCACGCTGCCAAGTGCTAGCCAATTTGTGCCATCAATCCGTGAGTGTTTTCCAGGGTCTGGCGTTAATGTCTTTGTTAAGTCAGGCCGGCTTCTCTCACATATCAACCAATTTTCGTTTCATTCTCCACCGCAGGGCTGGAAACCCGAGCGGCGCACAAACAACCTGCTGAATAAAATCACTTTGAAACGTTATCACGGTTTGTATCTCTACGGTTTCAACTGGCGTCTTTTTTTCTTTTCTTTTTTTTACATTTCTCAGCGACCTGTTCGTCACCGTGTCCCACACTACACTCGTTTAAAAAGTACAACGTTTAACATATCAAGGGAATGAGTTGTAATTAAAGAAAAAAAAACAAACAAGAAAAATGTGTTCAATTCAAAATGGCGGAACAAAACGGGAGGCTCCACCGTAAATGGCGTTCGGTTAGATACAAAAAAAAAAAAAGAAGACAACCAGCAAGAAAACAGATGGGTCTCATTTCTTCAGGCCCGAGGTAAACACATGATCTTTCCTTATGCCGACAATGACCACCCTTATTAGAACGTAGGAACCCTGTGGGGAAATTAAGCACAGCCATCATTTGAGATCCAGAGCTCGCGGTGTCAGCTGAGTGGAGCCTCACTTCACGGACACAAATCTGTCACGGGAAAAACACCCCCAGGAGGACACTTCCTAATTCAATAACAAAAGAGAAGATCATTCATAGAATATTAACCAGAGGAAACCTAGATCCAAGATTAACATCTCCAATCACTTCTGGGGCAAAGCCGCCTTGATAACCGTTTTAAATTGAAAACATGAGATTGACTTCGTCTATATAGGGCTCGGCACAAAAAGCTCATCAAAACTACCAGCTCAAATCGGGGCCATTAGGAGCATTTCAATGTTAGTTATGTTAGTGGTGGGCCTGCTGGTATTACAGAGAGATATTGTCCCCCTCATACAGCAGGCGGCATAACAAAGTTTTGTTTAGCCGAGGTTACGGTGTAATTACACACGTCTACCGCTTGTAAATCACACTCAATCACCGATTCCTAAGGTTGTCCGGAGTTAAAGATAGCCCCCAGAGCTTGGGGTCATGTCCACTCAGCGCCCTTCAGTAAATTTCACCTCTGGTAGCCGGTAAAATAAATTCACTATTTATTAGCCATGAAGTAATGGGGACATGAGGCCTGGAGGACACCGAAACCATAATTCTCTTCACACATACGACCGTCTCGTATTAATATGCTATATTCCATTATTCCATCGTTTACTTCATCGTTTTCATCTCCAAGATGGAAATATTTAACAAGGGAGGCTTTAGCGGTGAACTTAAAAAACACAAGAGTATAAAAAAGTTCATATCCTTTCCAAGTTTCCAGCCTCGTTCAACTCACGGCCCCCTAAAAGGCTGAAACCTCGCCCCAACCCCGCCACCCCACTCCGGAAAAAAAGCAGAGCCGAGCCCCTTGCTAGCAGTGCAGACAAGAGAGCTGATTTCACTACAGCGCGCCAATAATTTTCCATGTTGGACGGAGCTGCTAGGAGGCAGGGTAAGGAGCACAGAGAACGCGTCTCTGGCTTCTCAAGTGGGAGTTCTTTCTGCGGAACACAAAAGGATGTGCTCATCTGCAACGTGTCCCGGCACCGCGGGGGCCAAAGGGCTTTACTGGCAAGGGGAAGTCTTCCGGGGACTGAACCCTGGCGAGGAACACTCAAGAGTCAGGGTCACCTTGACCTCAGGGGCCAAGAGTGATCATCTCCACTGGGGCTGCGGCACAAAAGAGGAACAAGTGATTAAAGGGGAGTACTCAGAAAAAAAAAAGAAAAAAAAACTTAAATGGCCCCAGATTGAGGGCCAAAATGTCCCCTTAATCACCTGGAAGTTGGCTTTTTTTCTTTTCTTATTCAAGGTAGGGGTTGTAATCTGCGTGAAGGATTTGGGCGAGATCAAGAACAACAAGAGTCTGGGAAAAACATAACTTCACTTTATTATGAACGTATCAAGACAAATCCACCGACGAGACATTTATTTTAAAAATATATTGAATTATGCTTGCAATTTCCTAAAACTCAAGCTACAGAATTTGTCACGTTTTTTAATTAAAATATGAGTGTTCATGAATTCTTTGGAGATGCAGGAGTAGAGTCCCATTATTGCAATTATGTCTGATGGGAGAATCTAAAAAATAAAGCGCTCAAATAATCTAAAAACGACACCTGGAGGAAAAACAATACACACAAAAAGAAGACACAGAAAAACCAGTACAACCAAACCAAACCAACACATTTGCACACACACACACACGGCATCATATTTACATCACCACAGTGTTTCTGCTGCTGGAGGGGGACACGCCTATAACTACTACTATAACCGGCCCGTCTCCCGGCCCGGCTAACCGGCCGTCTGGTCCAGGACAATAACGAAGTGGTCGCTTGCCAAGTGATCCATCAGGCAGGCGGCCTCCGCGGGGCAGCTGAAAGTTAACTTCCACACTTCGGCGCCGGGCGCTGACTCAGGGGCCCCCGGCGTTCCCGGGCCCCCGGCTCCCGCGCCCGATCCCGCCAGGACCACGTCCACCCGGGGGCCGGCTCTCCCCTCGGCCGCGCCCCGCCGCCGCCGCCGCCGCCACTGCCGCAGCAGGCGCACGTGGGCGCGGGGGCGGAGCCACAGGTCCAGGAAGTGGCCGCGGCGGGGCTTGCGGAGGAACAGCGGGTCCTCCTGCACCAGGCCCAGGTGGGTCTCCGTGAGGAGGAGACGGGCCAGGGGCTGGGCCCGGGCGCGCGGGCCGGCACGCACCGCCACGCTGGTGTACAGCAGCACGCGCACATCCGCCACGCTGGGCCCCCCCGCCGCCATGTTGGCGTGGAGGAGGTAGGCCAGGTCGGCCAGCGGCCTCTGGAACCGGCAGGTGACCGTCAGGCCGGCGCCGAGCGGCAGGTCGGGGACGGGCGCGTGCCAGTCCAGAGACGGGGACGCCAGGTCCGCGTGGAGCAGGGGGTGCCGCTCCCCGGGGCGGAGCACGCCCAGCAGGGCGCGGCTCACCTCTTGGGTGAGCCTCCAGCTTTGGGTGTGGAGGCCCAGCGCCAGCTCCTCCGCGTGGGCGCCGGCCGTGAGACGCAGGCTCTGGCCCGCCAGGCCCACGTGGATCCCCCGGAGGAGACGCAAGGGGAAGTGGTGGAAGACGGCGAGGGCGCCGGCCTCGCACGCCAACACGCGGAGGCCGGCCTCCAGCAGGAGGACGAGCGCCGGGCGGGGCCGAGGCCGGCGGCAGGTGGCGGCCTCCAGCCAATAGAGGGCCAGGATCGGCCGAGAGCCGAGCGCGGGCGAGGGGACGAGGTGACGCAAGGACATCAGGAGCTCGGGCAGAGGCAATGATTGGAGTTCTTTAAAGACATCAGGGAATTGGAGCAGGTTCTGACAGATAGTCTGCACGCCCTCTGTGCTGCGCACGGTCACCGTGTCCTCTGGTGACTCCACAGTTATAATTGAGTTCTGTGCGGCGGCGGCAGCGGCGGCAGCGGGCTCCTCGACCGCGGTCACGAGGGTGGCCTGTGATTTACAGCTCGGCGGCGCGGGTGAAGCCTCCTCCTCAGACGCACTCCACTCCTCTTCTTCCGCCTGAATATTAACCATCTCAAGCGTATTCATTTCCAACTCCCCCACAGCACCGCACAAGCCGCTCTCTTCAACCCAGGAGGAACTGCGGGGCCACGCGTCCCCGCCGCTCTGCGTCGGGAGACGCACGGCTTCCGGCTCCCGGTCCCCCGCCTTCTGAGGCGCGGGGCTCGGGTCCAGCTGCAGGCGGCGAATCAGCGGCAGGCCGCTCACCGCGGAGAGCGCGTGGCTGTCCCGGACCAGCGAGAAGGCGTAGCTCTCGGTGATCAGAGAGAACATCTGGCCCGTCGTCGCCGCGCTCAGCACCTGGCTCCTCCTAATCAAGGACGCCGCCCGACCCGACCAGCGCGTCTCGCCGGCACCGGGAAGCCCCGGCAGGCGCCGCAGGAGACGGCCGGCGTCCGGCAACATCCAGGACACCCGGCTGACGAGCGCGGCCAGCCGGGAGCGGCGCCCGGACACCTCGGGTTCTCCCGCCCCCGGCCCGCCCCGCTGGGCGTCACCCTCCCCCCCGGGCGGCCGCGGCTCCAGGGCAGCGTGCTCTGGCGCCCGGCGCCGCGTCTTTTCCAAGAGGGGCGGAGAGCGAGCGGAGGAGGAGGAGGAGGCGGCGTGCGGCGGGACCGACCCGGGTCCGGAGCACCGCCGCTGACGCGGCTCGGCGCCCTCTAATGAGCTCCCAGCTGAGCCGGGCCGCCCCTGGCAGGACTCCGCCGCGACACCTCGGCTCTCGTTAGCCGATCCCACCGGCGGCGCGCTGCATCCATCACCGGGGCCCGGGACTCCCCCGGACCGCCCCTCTGCTCCCCCGCCACGTCTCGCTGCTGATGCTGCTTCTCCGGTCCCCGTCCCGTCGTCTCCGCTCGGGTTGGGCGGCGCCGACGCGGCGTCCGGGCCTGATTTACGAGACGGGCCGCCCTCCCGCTCCCGGCCCCCCCCGGCTCCGGCCGGCCCAGAGGAGGGCTGAGGGACGGGCCCACTCTCCGGCATGGCCTATTTTCACAAAGTGAAGGGAAAGAGCACAAAAAACACGCGGAACATGGAGAGACACACAACTTGAGTGTGGAGGAGCCGCTGTTGGGATCTTTCCAAACCCCCCCCCCCCCCCCTCGCTCTCCGTGGAAACAAGAACCTCCAAGACCACCTCCTCCTCCGGGCGCCGTCTCCGGCAAGGAGATTTCTGGCAAAAAACGTGCCAACGACAAGCGATACGTGAAGCGGAATGCGTTTCGGCGCGCGCTAGACGCATCGTTTGCTTGCTCTCACAGTATAAAACGGCTTCATCAATGGCCGCCCTTCGGGGGGGGGAAGGAACGAGAGGCTGGAGATGAACACTCGTGAACAGGAGCGTGAGGAGAACACGTCCCGACGTGGATATAAACTGTTCCAATTGCCAAGCTGGAATTGGAACTCGGTCTGAGTATAAACGAAACGACTGGTGCACTAAGCCAGGGATGGGTCACAATCAGGTGAGAACGTGGTCTAGTTGTTGATGTCAGTGAGTGAGTGAGTGAGTGAGTGAACACACACCGCTGCATGGAGCACCACATCTGCAGAGGGGTCGGCCGGCGGCTTGCTCGGGGGCGTGTCCGGGCCGGCTGCAGCCGACACATCTGGCCTGATGAACGGAGCAGAGAACACAGAGGGGGGTCACAGAGGGGGGGGGGGGGGGGGGGCGGGCGGTCAGGTGATGAGGTCACCGGGTCGGCGCGACGCCGGGGGGGCTTCGTGTACCGACACACACTGCTGACCTCTGTGTGTGTGTATGTGTGTGTGGCAGATATATATACTGTATACAACGAGGACTTCACTATGATCCGTCGTGCGACATTTCAACGGGTAAAACGTTTAAGTGCACACTACATACACAAACGCCATCTACATCTGTTTGTTTAAAAAAAAAATATATATATATATATATATATAGAAATACATCCAAAGGAGGCACAACAAACGGCGTGATGGGATTAGACGGCTGGCCGTGAAACGAAGAGGAATCCGTGGAGGCAGACGTGAGGATTTACGTACAAACACTCTGCGGGGCGACAGCGCGGGGAGCCGGGCTGAGGCCAAACAAAGCCGCTCCCTGACAGCAAGCAGAGGCTTCCGTATAGCGCCCCGCACCGCGACAACAGGTTCAGAGAGAGCGAGCGAGAGAGCGAGAGAGCGAGAGCGAGAGAGAGGTGGGGGAGGGATGGGGGGAGGTGGGGTGAGAGAGAGGGCGGGGCGGCGGGCACTTGGGAGCTTTACGGCGTGCACAAAAAAGGTCCGTGGCGCAGCTCCTGGCTCCTGCGCGTCCCGAGGTAAATAAAGTGGATGTGTCACCACTGAGCACACCGGGAGCAAATGGAGGAACAATGATCCACAGCGGGGTTTTATAATGGAGCCGGCGCAAAGATAGAGCGATAGGCAGAGAGAGAGAGAGAGAGAGGCAGGGAGAGAGAGGAGAGCGAGAGACAGAGAGAGAGAGAAAGAGAGAGGGAGACAGAGAGAGAGAGGGGCAAGGAGAGAGAGAGAGGCAGGGAGAGAGAGCGAGAGCGAGAGAGGAACACAAACCGGGGGGGAAAAAGTGAGCGAGAGAGACAGAGTACAAGACCAAAAAAAAAAAGAAAAGCAGTGAATTGAATATCTGTGGAGCATGGACTCGAACCCGTGCGGCGCGGCCTCCTGATGCGAGGCTCCGTGGCGGTCCGACGGCGGCCCGGCGGGTGCTGGGCCGCAGCTCGGGGCGGCGTCGGCCCCACGGCGTGTGGGCGTGCCTTGCCCACACGCTGCCGTGGCCGTGGCCCTCTCGCCCCCCGTTGGCTCCGGGCGCCGCGGGGGGGCCTCGTCCTGCTCCCGCGCCCCGGGGGGGGAGGGGCCCCCCTGGCCCCGGGGCCCCTCCCCGCGGCCTTCCTCCGCGGGGGTCGGCGGGGTCAGCGCCTGGGTCCTGCGAGCACATGATGGCAGCGACACAGGGGGGGGGGGGGCATTACAGACAGACAGATAGGCGTCCAACATTAGGATGCATGTGTGACGATAAGCCCCCCCCCCCCCCCCCCCATGTGGGGAGGTCACTTTTGGTTTTTATCCACCGCTGCTTTTCAAACCGCGACATGGAGCCCCTGGACTGCAGCCGCACGGCCTCGCCAGTTAACGGGGATGTAAAAGATGATATCTGGACAATAAAAGGCCAGCCTTCAGTGGGTCGTTTCCAGCACGGGGGCGTCCCTCACAGGCATTAAGGTGGACGAGGCCGGAGGAACGCCGGGGATGGGCGTGAGAGGGTGGACCTGCTCTTATGGTAATGAATGAATGAATGAATCAACGGCTAGCTGCGTCGGAGACAGAAGGACTGGCCTACTGGTGCAGGACGCCAAAAAAAAAAAAAGCTGAATTAATGTTACACGTTTTAGTTCAAGCGTGTCAGAAGAGGATAAGCTAAAACTAAGTTGGTGAGAAACGGAACGCTATAAAGTTTAAATATCAAAACATTAAAGAATGAAGGGGTTATTAATAATGCATTTCCCCAGCGTCTGCAGTCTACCTGTAGCATCCGTGAGCATGCCTCACTCCTTCACTATTACATTTCAGAAGAATAGTTTTGATAAATGGAATTCAGTCCCAGTCCTTCTGAGGCTTCTGCTCCTTTCTGAAGGTGTTGTGGTATAAAAAGAAAAAAGCTATTTGGTATGACTGGTAATTTGCAATTAAACAGCAGCACAATTAATAGATAAACATGTTTGGCTTTAATGTTGACATGTAGCCCAAGCTATACGTTTTGTATGCTGATGTATTTGCTTTAAAAAGAAAGCGCGCACACGCACACACACACATACACACACACATACACACACACACTTTGACGCTAAAGCAGGGCAAATTGCTTTAGTTGCGATTATGATTGCTATACCTCTTCAAGCAATTATAGATTAGTATGTTGATATCCCTTGTGTCGCTCACATCCAGCCAACCAAGGCCTTGGCGTAATTAGGAGGGTTTAGCGAACGGCTCCTCGCGGCGTGTTCTGATTAGTAATGACAGGATTGGTGGGGGGGGGGACACACGGAGGTCTCTGGCGGTAGTCGCTGCTGCAAGGGAGGTCAAGCAAACAAGCCTGTGAACCGACGCCTGCACGGACCTTTTTTGTTCTACCAGCTTAACGACAACAAGAAGCAGCAGCACACACACACACACACACACACACGGCCCAGCCACACTTCACAGCAACGCGGAACGCGGAACACGAGCGTTGGCGCGGTGACTTTGTCACAGCTAACGCCGGCCCCGCGAGGACTGCTGCCGACCTCCCGAGGGGGGGGGGGGGGGAATGGCGACTCGGTCATTCGGTCATGGCGATCCCACGCTGGGCGCCAGCAGGGGGGGGTGGGGTCCTGGCGAGGGCCGACGTGCGCCCCGAAACAGCCTCCGTCGGATCTCTCGGTGTCGGGGCCCCCCCCCACGTTAATGCACAGGGAGGAATGATCGGACCCCCCCCCATCCGCGTCCCCCTATGAATAATGAACAAAAACTTTTTTGTTGTTTTGTTTTTTTAAATCACGCACACAGCAGTCGTGAAGGGATGCCGCCTTCGCCGGAGGAAATGACACATTCCCGCATCGAGGGTCTCCATCAGGGCAGCAGATCGAGCCGGGGCTGGCAGCCTGCAGGGACCCCCCCACGCCCCCCAAGGCAGACAGACTCTGGAGCGGGGCTGTTTGTCACAGTGGCTCATTGCAAATGTCGCACGCAAAACCGGGAAAAAAAAAGAAAAAAAAAATGGGATGCCACCGCGATCGATGACTTTCAAGTGGCGCTACGGGGCAGATGAAGAGTGTGTGTGTGTGTGTGTGTGTGTGTGTGTGTGAGAGAGATGACTTTCGGTTCTGTTCAACCAAAAGGATGCATCAGAATAACCACAGCCGTCTATGTGGAGGCTCACCTGGGCTGAGGCAGCATCATCTGGGCCCGGTTCTGCTTCTCGAACAGCTCGGTCACAGGGTGGCTGTGAAGGCTGGAGGAGGACGTAAGCTGGCCGCTCTGTAACCAGAGTTAACACGGTTTACACGTTAACGTTCACACACTGACTTTAAGGCACATAAAGTCTGTGATGCAAATGTACGTGTAAAGTGTAAGCCATTTAAAATAGAAATACAATAGAAATATCTGGGAACAAGACTTGATTTCATCTTCACATTTAGCTGTTCGTAATTGTAATTTTGTGCCGTACTTGTATTTTTGTGTTGTCTGTGTTTGTCTGATTGTTCATTTTATTCATTTTGCACCGCAGGTCTGAGAGGACTGCAATTTCATCTGTGCTATATGCCTGCCATGTAGCACACTTGACAATAAAGTTACTTGAAGTGTATATATATACTTTGTATTGAGTTGCAATAGATTCAAAATAAGTTTCAGACATTCGTGACGTCAGCCAGGCAACACATTGAGTGCTTGAGTGTTATTTTTACTTTTTAACCTTTTTAACCTACAGATCCCGCAACAGTCTGAGGCGTTGCGGCAACACTAACACACATGTCATCAGCCCAAAGGGCAACGTTTTCAACCAGCTGCCGAAAAGCATCAATACCACACTGGGGGGGGGGGGGGGGGGGGCGGGACTGAGAAGCACAATCATATATTTTTATCTGCGTCGATCGCAGTTCCATTCCTTTCCTTGGCGTGTACCTGGCGCTCACGTCTGAGCCGGGCTGCCTCGGCGGGATGGTTGAACCGGAACACCATGGCCGGGCCGAGCTGCACCATGGCCCCTGGAGCGGGGGAACAACCACAGACGCCAAGAGACGACACTTCTGAACCGTGCACTTGGTTAGGGGGGGGGGGGGGGGCGGCGATGAACTGAGCCTGGTGCTGGGGAGACCGGAGACGTGTCGATGGGCGGCGTGCCGCACATCTCAAAAGGGGGCTTCAGAGATTTGGTTTAGCGGCGCGATATATGGGTGGTGAAATGTGCCGACATGCCCGAGCTGAACACTGGACGTGGCGAGCCGACGCTCTGAACTTGAGAGGGAAACTTGGATAACTAAAAGTTTTTTTTTTTCCCCCTCAGTGCTCCTTTGAGGACTTGCAGAGAACACCACAATTGGCAACGTGATTGGCACTGGCCGGCACCAAAGGAATAGTTTTCCGCGGAGAAAATACGCCCGAGAAACTTTCTCGCGGCGCATTGCAATTGGAGTGATATTAGGGTTTCAGGCTCAGGCTCCTATAAGCCACATCCACAGATTCTCCTCTTGATCTCGCCTCCCATTCAACGGGGCAAATACTAATCTCGCTGCCATTAATGACTTCTGACGAGTGACAAAGGACCTGAATGGGCAGCCTGTGACAGATTCCTGCCACAGTTGCACTGAAAATGACTATCATTTGTTCAAGGAAATAGCCTCCGATGCCGGGCTTTCTGCAGGGGATATTCGGTAAATTGAAGTGTATAGAAAAAATAAATAAAAAACAGAACGCTGCGGCCAGGCGGTTTGGCTCCGTGTGCATTTTGTGTTATCTCCATCACCGCCACAAACAAGGGGGCGGGGGGGGGGCGGCGAGGGGGGGGGGGGGGGGGGTCGAGGCGAGCGGGGAAATCCCCCGGGGCCTGGCGAGCCCGCGTCCCCCTGGGGGCGCAGGTTCAGCGCTCGTCCCTTTGAAAGGTCGATGCCAGGGGCCCTCATCGGGGGCCCCTCTTCACACCCCGTTGGCCCCATTGGCTCCATCTGTCAATTATAGCAGAGGGCCCCGAGCCTCATCTGGATCTTTATCCAGGGCCCGGCCGCCCTTTAAACCGCCGCTGAGAGGAGCGGCACCAGTGGGTGCCGCTGTTTTTGCAGCTGTGTGCTCATTGGTCACGGGGCGCCGCAGACCCAAAGTGGATTCTGAAGGCAACGCTCTAAATGAGGAAATGAAAGCCGTAGAGCTGCAGAATAACTTCTAATCTGGGAGTGGAATCTGCGCGAGGCCTGCCTTTCCATTACGTTTCCATTTGCGGCACCTGGGGCTCTCACAACAAGGGGGGTGGGGGGTTCCTCACCTCTCGGAGGGAGGGGTCCCTCACCTTGATTGAGCCGGCAGGGCCGCGTCACCTCCGCCCCGTCGACCGAGCACGGGACCCCGCCCCCGGGGGGAAGGAGGCTGACCGCGCCGCCCCGGTTCTCAAACACAAAGCCCTCGCCGCGCAGCCCCGGGACCACTGGTGGAGAAGCACAAGGCAGATTGATGGAGCGGTCGGGGGGGGGCAAGGAGCAGCGGTGGTGCAGGAAGGAAGGAAGGACGCTCAAAACTCACCGACACCCTGAGGACCCGAAGCCTCATCACGTCCCACCAGAGTCCTGCCCTCCTGTGGAGAAAGAGGCCAAAAAAAGGCACAACGGCGGCAATTATGAATCGACCCCCACTGTTCCAATGATGCGCGGCCGCGCCCCGTGAATAACACACTGCCTGTCACCACAGAATGGGGGGGCGTTCAGCAGACGCATTTATTCAAAGCGACTTACATTCATTCAGTGCATTGGTATGGGGGTTCGACATGTGGACAGTTGGAGGAGGAGGAGGGGGATCGAGGGGATTGAACCGCCGACCCTACGGTTGGTGGACGACCCGCTCTGTCCACCCGCTCTACCCACTGAGCTACTGCCCCCCCCCACAGCCTGGGCCTGCAGGTGGGTCCTCTGAGGGGGCGTGGCTCTGAACCCCGGCCGTGTGAGCGGGGCGGCGCCCCGGCGGTCCGGCTCACCTTGAGGTGGTAGATGATGACGCCGGTGCCGAGCAGGTCCGGGTCCACGGCGATCAGGTGGGGCAGCTGGGAGTCTAGCACCACGCCGCCACCCTGCTTCCTGAGGGCCAGGGTCTCCTCCTGCAGGAGAAACACACGATTCACCACCCTGCAGCCGCCTCCGGGAGGAGGAGGAGGAGCAGTAGGAGGAGGAGGAGTAGTGGTAGCAGGAGGGGGAGGAGGAGAGTTGCACAAAGCATAAAGCATGAAATAAAACACGGGAAAACATGCTGACAGACGTTAAATGGCAGCAAACTGAATTCTTTATGAGGCCTCTTCCTGGCCCCGAAGGCCGGGCAGAATAATGGTGGCGCTCCAGAAGCCGCCATTGCCATGACGCAGTCGTGTAGCTTACGGCGGGAACGGCTCCGTAAATCATTCAGATGATCGCGGCTGAAGACAAAGTGTGCACGGTGTTGGCGAGGAGAGAAACGCCGCGCTGTCTCGGAGACGCGGCCGTGGCCGTGGTGTGGCGTGCGTGTTTGTGCTCTACGGCCCATTGGTTTTAGCGGCGCCCTGCAGTAAATATGCAGTCTTTAAGGCCTCCAGACAGGTGGAAGTGTCCTGCCTTCCCTTCGCACGACAGACGCTCACTGGAGTTGATGCTGTCGCTTTAGTCTGCCATCGGGGCGCGCCGGTAAACGTCTGGTAAAGTACCTCCGAGCTGCACAAGATTCTCCGCCAGAGTCAAGTATTTAGCGACGAGACATTAAGTATACAACATTTGCATATTGTAATAAAGCACCGTTTTGGATCAGTTCTGATCCGAGTGTGTGATTGATGGCTGGTTTCAGCAGCCTCACCTGGACCGCGAGAGACTGATTCGGCTCTCTCTCACACACACACACACGCACGCACACACGCACACGGGGCACATAGATGAAGGAGATGGCAAAGACATCGGTCATGGTGCATCTTAGAAAGGCTTGCCGTGTGATGTCAAAAGAAAAAAAAAACGGAGCTAAAATATCTACGATTACGATTTCATAGCATTATAGTGCATCCCAAAAGTAAAGAAACAATTGTTGCATGCAAATCCAATATTCCGCGCGCCAGGAGTGAAATATACATTAAGCTCCATATCTCTCACCCCATACATTGATTCCTGCTGACCTGTGGAAGTCCCATCCCCATCACAGCCACTAACATGTCTGCATTTCATACCCAAAAAGTCAGACGAGAAATCAATGTCCGTGTGAAAAATTCATTTTCCCTGTCCAGATATTCCTGCTAAATATGCATGTAATGGCATTTCAGCAGCTCTCCACCGGAGGAGGATAAGTAGAGGAATTGATTCAATCCGTGAAAGCCATTTGAGCAGTGGTGGACGGTTAGGGCTCAGATTGGTTCCCAAACGCTGGCCCGTGCCGCCTTCAGCCAGAACAGACGGAACCAAAGAGCACACAGGAGGTGTCCGTCAAAAGAAAGGACGTGCACTTTAGTGGCCTTATAAAAGCCCAATTATTCTTCTTCGCCCAGAATACTAATTTCACAGAATACTAACTTTATATATGGTAAATAGCCTGAGAAAGTGGTGTGTGCATGCGTGTGTGTGTGTGTGTGTGTGTGTGTGTGTGTGTGTGTGTGTGTGTGTGTGTGTGTGTGTGTGTGTGTGTGTGTGTGTGTGTGTGTGTGTGTGTGTTCCAGCCCTAAAGAAAAAGCTAAAACAAGGACAAATAAAGGCCTATTCCTCCTCGCCACATGTCCAGTCACTCATTCATCTCCCTCCATCCAGGACATGGTGCTGACTGCGTAACCCTTAAAAGGAAAACGCCACCGTTTGTCCATACTGAACTACCTTCTTCCCTGATCTTAGACGAGTTGATGCATACCTCTCTCACTTTCGTGTGTGCACTCGATCGCTCTGGTGCACAGCGCTACTTCGATAGCATGTAGCTTGGCCGAGTATATTAGAACCAACGTGACGTGCACGCCGTTGCCTGCACTACCTGTAGTAGTAGAAGTAAAAAGTCCCGTTGGTTCTATTGACGGAAGTAACAGGGGGAGGGGGAGAGGATCTTTTAGGAGTGATGATATTACTGCGCTGACGTCGAAGTGCTCCCAGGTGTTATTTCGCCATACATTATAGTTATCCTTTTTTATCCGCTTAGAAAATTGTTTCATTTTGTGTAACCATACTTGGGTCGTGTAACTACTCACGTAACCGTATCTAAATAGGGAAAACGTGGAAGTGCTTGGTCGCTTCTAACTTCACCCTCGTTTGGATCCTAAGGAATATACTGGGCCAAGCTGCATGCTATCGAAGTAGCGCTGCGCTGCGAAGTAGCGCTGCGCGCTCTCTCGCTTTTGTGCACGCACAAAAGCGAGAGAGGTATGTATCAACTCATCCAAGATCAGGGAAGAACCTAGTTCAGTATGGACAAACGGTGGTGTTTTCCTTTAACCAGAGGTACCCTCGCCAGACAAATAATTCCAAGTCGGGGGAGCCTAATGCTTCACATTGCCTCCCATTACCACAAGTGTCATCCCGGGGAGGAAAAGAGTCAAACGTGTTGCATATGGAGAGCGGAGAGTAGGGCCCTGGGCCTGGTCTAGTGGGCCGTCCCGTTGACCTCAGCGGTCTCCACCCTCCGTATAGATTGGGCGGAGAAGTGAGAGACGGCCACTTGCACCACCACCCATCTTATTGGCAGACCTGAGAGGGTGGGATGGTTTTTGTTTTTTCTAATGAAGAGGGAGAGGCATCGACCCCGGCCTGTACTTAATTAAAAGGGATTCTTCACAGACTTCATTAGGAGGTGAGGCGTGGGTATGGCAGATTAATGCATGGTGTCACCTCCCCGCGACACCGCGAACAGATGAGACCCCTGCGCGCGCGCACACACACACACACACACACACACACACACACACACACACACACACACACACACACACACACACACACACACACACACACACACACACACACACACACACACACACACACACACACACACACACACACACACACACACACACACACACACACACACACACAAGAAAAGAGTGATTTCTTCCCCATTCCTCTCCCTGAGAAAAAAGGCAGCTCGGCCAGTCACCTGGTCTGGACAGGCCCTCTCGCTCGGCCAGTAGTCCAGTGGTCTGGACAGGCCTTCTGGCTCGGCCACTGGTCTGGACAGGCCTTCTGGCTCGGCCAGTAGTCCAGTGGTCTGGACAGGCCTTCTGGCTCGGCCACTGGTCTGGACAGGCCTTCTGGCTCGGCCAGTAGTCCAGTGGTCTGGACAGGCCTTCTGGCTCGGCCACTGGTCTGGACAGGCCTTCTGGCTCGGCCAGTAGTCCAGTGGTCTGGACAGGCCTTCTGGCTCGGCCAGCATTTAAGCTCCTATTAAAGCCCTCATCTGTGGTCGGGTTTACATTTTAACACATTTTTTCCCAGGGCTTCCAGTGAAAAACAGGACAGCAGGTTGGGACATCGCAGGCATCCTGCGTGGTCAGGCCATTCGTCTGCAGTAGGACAGCCAGAGACGACAGTGGTGAAGGCTTCCTTCAGCACAATGTAACACCGTCATTCAAATGTTTGTTGTAGCTCGGTCAAAACAATGTGTTCAGAGCCCTCTATTGCGACTATAAAGCTCTTAATCATTCACAGACGTGTTCTCATTCCCACCGCAGTGGTTGCAGGCTCTCTACCTCTCAACCCAACATCAGCATTAGGGAAGGGCGCACATCTGCACATATTTGATGCCTTCAGTAGGTTTTTTTTTCATACCTTTTAGCTCGACACTGAGACTCCAGGCTAAAAATGATTAAAGAGCCGCTTTGATACTTGCAAATACAAATATTTTGCAGATCAAAAGACAGTGTTTTCCTAACTAGCTACACAGAGCTCCTCCCACAGCGCTGTGTTGTGAAGGAATGACAAACAATAGCTGGAGGTGGAGAAGGCAGACGGGCCATCTCCAGCACCCTCAATGCTCAGGTTGGCGTAGCCTCCATCTTTGATGCTCAGGTTAGCCTAGGCAGGTTCACCCTGCTCTAACCCCCCCCCACCCACCCTCTCTTTCATTAGCCTCTTATTGCCTGGATCGTTCACTCTTGGTGCATGGTGGAACCCATCTGATCTGTCCACACTTCTCTAAACTAAAGTCTTGCACTGAACAAATTCACATAGGCTATATTTGTTGGTGGAGGATCAAACACGCACACACAAGATGAACATCAGCCTGGCTAGTATGGGAGGCCAGTCCACTGCAACACCCAAACCACACGAAACGTGTTCCTCAAAAGGGTCTGAGAGACATCTGAAGATCACCGCTTGACCCTCTCAGCCAGATTCAGACGCGTCGTTTCCATCCCAATTCATCATTGCGCTGAAAGGAGTGTGCTGGGTCGGCATTTTGCTTTTCATCAGCAGCTTCCGTTGACATGCAAACTTACAGGGAACATGCTTTTAATTACTCTCCAATGCGTTTCAAATTCAATTAAAAAAAGTGTCAGTAACATCACCAAAAGACTTCACCGGGAGCTAGGCTACGTTAGCTCTGCAAGCCAATGGAGGCGGCTAACGGCATGCAAACGCTAACGCAGCAAACTCACCCCACACACATGAATGAGGAAGAATTTGGAGCTAAAAACACCCCGTCTGCATACGGGTGAGACAAACGCCGGCAGATGCCTCGGCCTGTCCCTTTAAAGAGGCGAGAGGAATTTTCGGAGAAGGAAAAAGATCCAAACCCCACGCGAACAACACCTCCTAATTGTGTGCTGTGCCACCACCTGCTCCTCCAGGCTGATGGGGGGGAAAAAGAAAAAAAAACACACACCGTGTAATGTAGTAGATGCCACCTGTAGGCCTTACATGGGTCATGTGCCAAGGATGACAATAATAAACTATCTAGAGAAGATGCTGCATCTAGGGTGCCCTACAGTGACAGCTCATTAAGGAACTGGGGGATTAGGATTTTTGTCTCATGCATGCCAACAAGTAGGAGGTGGAAATTGGGTTTTGCTTCTAGTTATTCAAATGAAAATACTTGGAAGGTGTGATGCTACTGTGCTGGCGATGCCGTCCTGAAGGCTGTGCTACCAAGGTGGGCAGACGAGCGGACAGAGGGGCAGCGCTCCCCGGGGCCAGACCGCCCGCCCGCCCTGACGCCGCCACCGCCGCCACCGCGTCCCACGGAGCATGCCCGGCCGTCATCGTCAGTGTCCAGGGCAGGCAGAATGCAAATGTGCACCACCAAGACAAAATGTCAAATCCATAAACCAATCCATCAAGCATTTATGGCTATATCAGTTATGGCAATATCCGAGTGCCAGGCAGCCATGGGGGAAAAAATAAATATCTAAAAAAATAAATGGGGGGGGGGGGGGGGGGGGGAATCGCGTCACATCGAGTCATGGATCATCGCGGCCAACTGGAATATTGCCTGCTGCTTCAGTGCCGTCGCGGTACGGCCGCCTCCACCCGCAGACAGCTCTTAATAACGCTGTGGCTTTAATTAACATGCAGGACAGTGGGCAACAAAAAGTGCCATATGTCAATAATCAAGACTCCTTAATTAGTGATGGTGAGGGCTGCTAATTAGTTCTATTACCATGCTAGGAATTAACCTCAGAAGCTGCCAGGCCCTTAAATGCCACATAAATGCCATTTTGGGAGCAGAAAACTCGTCCTATTGGAGGAGAGCTGTGCCACGTTCCCCCTTCCTGTTCCTGTTCCCCCCCATCTATACGGTTACAGGGAATTAACAGCAGCTTATGCACCATCTATCACAGACTACATGTCGTGATATGATTCACACGCTCCACTAAAAGTATGCATAATGCAGAAGCAGGTTATTTAGCCGCCTATGATATGCCCCCCAACAGATGACTTGGGAGACGATTTGTCTTAGTCGGTGGTTTTTAAACACGTTTTAATCAGGCCTTGGGGTAAAGGGGTGGAGCATGCACCCATCACTGCCACACAAGAGGCATGCAGGAGGCAACGCTCAGAGGGCTGCAGCTCCGTGCCAGCCTTTCCATCCATCACATGGGGGGGGGACAGAGGGGACCAGGTCTTCTCTGCCCCATCATTCTCCCATCACGCATTCACAGGACTTCAGGCCCTGAGGATCCTCTGCGCTCGGGTGACTGCATGGAGCCGCAACGATCTCAAACAGCTGAAAAGTCAAATCATGACCGCCAGGTCTCTCTCTCCCTCTCCCTCTACCCTTTATGCCGTTTCCACTGTCTCCGTGGCAGCCTCCGATAGAGTTCCCAAGACCTGTAGTGACACCCAATGGTTGGACGCCAGAAGTGCAAGTGGCAAAGGTTGACACAGGACTCCAATGAAGCAATCAGGCTCCATTCATTCAAAACGACCGTCGTTACCTGAGAACTATTTTCAATCGTGTATGAAATGACAAAATACATAAGTGGTTTAAATGTGAGGGAATATTTTGTCTATAATATTCATGTTTATGTAGTATTTTGTGTTCATATTGCTAGTTGTGTTTATTTTTAGTTACTCTGATGTGTCTTGCTCATCTCTATCTGTGTAAAGGCATGCATCATGTGAACGTACTGCTGCCCCACCTTCAGAATGCTCTCCGTCTCCCACCACTTGTTAGTCCACTCCTTGGTCAGTTCTAGAACCTGTGTGTGTGTGTGTGGGGAGGGGGGGGGGGGGGGGGGGGGTGGAGTACAGCAAAGGGTCAAAGGTCGTGAGCAGACACGCAGCAAACAGCCGGTGAACTCCCGACTCACTTTCGTCTCCCTCTGTTGCAACCTCTCCTCAGTCGCGTCAGCAGAAGAGTTGGGCAAGGGGACCTAGGGTGGCGGAGAGCAAACAAATCAAACCCCCCACCGTTGGGAACGTTCGTGGCCCTGATGAGCGGGGGGAGCGCCACGGCACCCACCGGGCCGGCGCGGTCCAGCAGGGCGCGCAGCCGCGCGATCTCCTCCCGCAGCTGCCGGATCACCCGGACGCTGGGCTCCTCGTTCACCGTGGGCGAGTTGACGATGCTCTTCGCTCGGCTGGCGTAGCGCAGGGTGCTCAGGGTCTCGCCGTAGTTCACGTCGGCGGGGGAGACGGCTGCCGTCAAACACGCGCGGGGGGGCGGGGCTCCCGTTTACGGCGCGGAATGAGTTGGTGAAACGGCGGCGGCGTCGCGGCGCGTAATGCGTTAGTGCCGGGATTTAACGACCCCGGCCGCCGCGGGGAGAATTGCGTTCTGCGCGCCCGTGAGGTTGATCTACGGCTGGACTCACTGCTCATTAATGGCCCTAATGGCCGTGATGTTGACACATACTTGCGATCATGATGGTCTTGGAGTTTCCGCCCAGGCTGTCTTTGAGGAGCCACGTCAGTACAGAGTCCCTATAGGGAATGAAGGTCTGCCTCTTTGTTGCCAGTTTATCACTCATGTCGGCTGGGGCAGTCAGATAAAGACAAGTTAATGGGTCGGTGCATCCACTCGGATGCCGAGTGCAAGTTTAGTCAGACATTGAAAAAAAAAAAAAATGAATAATCCACCATCGTGCACCATCAAAAGGAATACTGAACTACGTTGTGCTGCTCAGTACTGTGATTTTGCCACCATTACCCCCGACTGGCTCAACAGCAGAAGATGCCATGTGCAATTTGAAGAAGAAGAAAAATTACTCTTTTGATCCCGTGAGGGAAATTTGGACTCTGCATTTAATCCAATCGTGAATTAGTGGAAATACACTCAGCACACAGTTATGGTGA
Source organism: Urophycis tenuis (assembly GCA_036785325.1). Classification (NCBI taxonomy): domain Eukaryota; kingdom Metazoa; phylum Chordata; class Actinopteri; order Gadiformes; family Phycidae; genus Urophycis; species Urophycis tenuis. Next base: position 30,262 of record JAXIVH010000392.1, read on the forward strand.
GGCACAGTGAGGTGAAGCACACTAATCCCGAGGCAGTGAGCTGCAAACAGCGGCGCTCGGGGAGCAGTGAGGGGTTAGGTGCCTTGCTCACAGGCACTTCAGCCGTTCGTACTGGTCGGGCTTCAAACCGGCAACCCTCCGGTTACAAGTCCGAAGGCCTAACCAGTAGGCCGCGGCTGCCCCTAAACATTGACGTTGGTCATGGCGTGGCGCCGCCTTTACCCAGCGCTGAGATGACACTGCCCAGGGTGACCAGGGATTTGTTGATGCTGGCTCCCTCCTTCAGCCTGGTGCCGGTGGCCCTGGTGGAGTCGGCCCTCTCGCTGCCCGCCAGGTCCACCAGGTGCAGCTTACTCTGGGTCTCGCACGGGAGCTCCGAGTCAAACTGCGCCTTAGGCGAGACACGCAGCAGCCGTGTCAAACGTTTCGCATTTGCTTCTAAAGAGGAGATTCTACACCGAGATATCTGTGCACTCTTGGGCACTGAGCTGCGCAGAGCTTTAAAGTCACCATGAAATTAAAGTGGACTTTACCTCGTTTTCGGCTTATTTCCAGTAAATCATATTTTAATCAGGGTTCATCATAATATAAACTTTAAACAATATGGACTACAAAGCGATTAGAGCATTGTGCATCCACCCCAAACAAAATGGCTGAGAAATACACGTGTGTGGCATTTACCTGGGAAAGGGTACTGGTGAAAATGGCCTGTGTGGCGTCTACCTGGGTGAAGTCAATAGTGAACATGGAGTTGTGAGTGGCGTCTACCTGGGTGAACTTAATGGCGCACATGGAGTTGTGAGTGGCGTCTACCCAGATGAACTTAACATGGAGTTGTGAGTGGCGTTTACCTGGGTGAACTCAATGGTGAACATGGAGTTGTGAGTGGCGTCTACCTGGGTGAACTTAATGGTGAACATGGCGTGCGAGCGGCTGCTAGCATCATTCATCGCCGTGCTGGCCGTGGTGCGGTTGGCACTTCCGGTGGCCATCAGCTCCTTCACGTCCGCGTAGCCGTGCACGACATGCCTGGACAGGTCTGGACACAACACCCGCAAAAGGACCGCACTCTGAGCCACCGTGAACCACTGGGATCACAGCGACTGCACCAGGGTTCGAGACAACGAGCCGAGCAGCGGGGCTCCTTACTCTCCACGTAGGGCCCGTCTGTGGGGTGCTCCCTGACCCTCAGTCCTCCCTTGGGAGAAGACGATGGCCTTTTATTGAGAAGGTCCAGCACGCGCTCATTGTAGATCTCCAGGTAACTGTCACCAAGAAAAAGGCATTCAAAAAAAGGAAATACGGCTGCTGGTGGATGCGGTGCACAGTACGTCACCGAATGTGTTGGCTGTGCAAACAACCTCACCAGGGCAACATGAACTCATGGACCAACGTTATCAACTGAAGGATGGATTAGGCATTTTGGAACATGGAACAAAACATGAGCTAGTTCTACGTGACATTGAGTTATGTTTGTTGGCTTCAAATATGACTGCAATGCTGGCAGTTAATACCATTAGAAACTAGTTTTTGAAAGTGAAAAATCTCAATTTCCAAGAGTCATAACCCTTCCCATAAACATGACTAATGCCTGACTTAGGAACTTGACCTTTAAAATGACCCAGCCAAAAGGAGGGTGTGATGCACAAATATTAATCTTATGTTATTTCATAATACATGTATATGTTTGTGATGAGTTTAAAATTACATAATGAAATAACAACAAGTCATGGATTACACAATCGACTGAATCTCTTACTGGAAATCAAGATTCATGGTGCAACATGAGCCATTTTGCAACATTTTACTGGCTGGGCTACCAGCAAGCAGTTAAACCTCTGCACATGAATTCAGAATACAGCAGCATGCAATGTTCAACCAACCCAAATTGCTCCCCGAAGCTTCCTGCATCGAGTTCAAATGCATCTGCACTCACAAACATTGCATCGCCTTGCGTCATTTGCCTTTTTCGGACCAGCAGTGAGCAACGTCTGTATTGCCTGTGCTCAGGCCCGGTTCTACACAGAGTCATTTCAGGCACATGACCGGAGCCTCCTTGAGACTCGGGGGGCCCAGACAGATGTGTAAAGAACGTCAACTGACAACATTAAATAATGCCAATTAAAAACAATCTGGGCCTATTGGGCCTAGTGTAACTCATCCCTTCAGAGGGCAACCCACCCCTTTAGTGGGGATCTAGAAGAACATAGTGCACCTTGTATAGCCCATCCTTTTGGTGGGCCTCTAGAAAAACACAGTGGGCCTAGTGTAACTCATCCCTTTAGTGGACCTCTAGAAAAACACAATGGGCCTAGCGCAACCCACCCCTTTGGTGGGCCTCTAGAAAAACAGTGTTCCTAGTGTAGTTCATCTCTTAAGTGGGCCTCTAGAAAAACACAGAGTGCTTTCATACACGGCTCCTGCTTAGCTTTTGCAGGAATTTATTGGCAATCCATGTCAATGTGATTGCAACTGTTGTCGGCACTTACTTGCCTTAATTGTTTGTTTGTTATGGATCCTGCATCCACTCTACAGTCAGTCGAAACTTTGCGTGCTGCACGAATATTGACCATGTCCTTGTATCAATATGTAAAAAGGTTTATCCATTCATGAAACAGGGAAAACATTCATCTGATCAACCCGACCAAGTGTGAAACTGTTTCACCACACACACACACACACACACACACACACACACACACACACACACACACACACACACACACACACACACACACACACACACACACACACACACACACACACACACACACACACACACACACACACACACACACACACACACACACACACACACACACACACACACACACACACGTCCTTGTGTGTGCAAAAACCCAAAACATTTGATTTGCAGCCCTCTATTGGTGCGCAGATGGGAGCGCGGAGCCAGCGTACCTGACCTCCGTGTGGAAGGATCTGCCGTCACCCTCATTCCTCGCAGAGATCTCACAAAACAAGCCTTCGCAGATCCGCGGGATTAGCCCTTTGTCCCCCTGGCCAAATAAACACAACTCTCACAAAGCGCATTGTGAAAAATCGGGGTCAAGCCGTTACTATCGCAGTTCCACTGAAATCCATTCTTTTGCAGAACACCTAAAGATAAGAATGACAACATGAACACACAAACTTACTGCGTGTCCCATCATTGTGTAGGATTTACCGCTGCCCGTCTGTCCATAGGCAAAAATACAGGCATTGAACCCCTGAAATGCAGCTTGCAAGACATCTAAACCAAGGTCTTGAAAAATCTGAAATGGAGTAACAGTTATCAGTCATATTTTATTCAAGAAATAAATATCAGGGTTTATATGTGTTTCTTGAAAGTGCACAGTTCAGAGGGAAAATGCACTCCTTTTCAAGATTTAAAAATAGGACAAAATAAAACATCTAATCTATAACCAAAATATTATTTCATTATCTCTCCTTCGCCATCAAATTATAACTGGCCGAACGTTTGTATTGTATTTTGATCAAATAAATCTGTTTAATTGCAAACATTCTCTTTGATTGAAAAACACTCAATAAAACTAGATATGCTTTGTATGCCTACCTTCTCCTGAGATGTAAAGTCAGGACTGTTTTTATCAGTTGAATCATAAGAGAAATCATAGGAAAACGTCTTTGCTCCATCCTTCAGTCCATCTCCTTGAACACTAGAAAGCTAGAATCATAATCATACAACAAACGCAATCTGTGTTGACGATCATTAAACGAGGCTCAGTGCAGTGCAGTGCAGTGCAGTGCAGTGCGCCCCCCCCCCATAGGTCGCACAGTACCTGGTTATGCAGGAGTGACGTGGTGTTGTCCTTCACACGAACTACCACTTTAGATGATAATTTCTTTTCTCTGTGAAGAGAAGTGGATGTGGTGGGGGTGTGAAGCTAATTGGTTTGGGGGAAACAATCACTATTTGGTCTGATGTTGCTCACGTTGGATTACAGTGGCGCAAAACACACGCTTACCTTTTGTTCAAAGGTCGAACGCGTACTGCTACTCTCACAGAGGCCATAGTTCAATGCAACAGAGCTGAAACAAGCCCTTGTTCACTTATGATGGTGCTTTCCCCCCCTTAGGCCTGTCCTCCATATTGTATGCACTAGTTAATTGACTCACCTGTGTGTTTTACCTGATTTGTTGGGGGAGGGGAGGGGTACCTACTTTCTCTGCAAATCCTGTAGTGGGAAACACAGTGGATATAAGGCGTAGATATAAATGGACAGCTCATGTCATACACGTTGTTTTCTGAACCTCATACTATCTTGAGACCCTAATGACTTCATATGTTGTACCTGGAATACCTTGTAAAAATTTGCACATTTTGCATCTTGCACATTCCGCACATTTGCACATCTATTTTTGCATGTTTACCTACCAACTGCACTGTTAACCTCAATGATGACTACCATGTATGCTCATCAACCAATTGCACTGTCCATCTCAATGATGATTACCAGTGTTGGGTAGTAACGCGTTGTTAGTAGCGCCGTTTTTTTTTTTCAGTAAGCGTTACGTAACGCGTTGTTGTTTTTTTTTAATTCAGTAACTCCGTTCCCGTTACCGAACGGCGAACGCTACGTTACTCCGTTCCTTTTGGTGAGGTTTTACAACGGCACGCAGTTCCCGATCAATAAAGTTTAATTGAATTGAAAAACAAAGCTGTCGCCTCTAGCGTCACACACGCAATCAAACACGCGCCCCGAGATGACTGGACAGGTCAGTGCACGGCATGATGGCGAGCGAGAAGGGGAAGATCAGTTTCTACTCTTGGAAATACTCAACATTTTTTCAACTCGAGAGCAAAGGGGAAAACAACATTTCGGTAAGATGTAAACTGTGCCCCGGGTCAAAAATCCTCTGTACGGCGAAAAACAGCAACAGCAATCTGCTGAAGCACATCGAGAAGCGGCATGCACACACCCACACACACACACACACACGCACAAACACACACACGCACACACACGCACACACACACACACACACACACACACACACACAAACACACACACACACACACACACACACACACACAGGCGGCGCTCCGAGGAGGCGGAGCGAGGACGCGGCGGAGGTGTCTGCCTCTCGCACGGCGGCGGCTCAGCGGCGCTCAGCCGGCCGACGTCGACGTCAGAATATTGTTGTCAGTTATTTATATCAGAATGTCTGTATTTGCTTTGAAGCCACTTTAATTTTTGGTAGTTTGTTTTTGAATACCAAATAAGAAAAATAGCCTTGTTTAGCCAGTTTATAGCCTATGGCCTGACTGAAATTAATATTTGGTGTTTGTGTTGGTGCACACAGATCATATTGCTTGGATGATTAGATTCAGTGATGTGGATGCAACTGAATTGAAACGGTTGTATTATTTTGTATTATTCAGCATCAGTACAGAACTGAAATGACGGCTATAGGGGGAACTCAATCAATCAACCTTTAGAGCATTGGAAGAACGTTTTACAGTAACTAAAAAGTTACTTTCTCAGTAAAGCATTACTTTTTGGTTTAAGTGACTGAGTTACTAACTGAGTTACTTTTTTACAAAGTAACTAGTAACTGTAACTAGTTACTATTTTTCAGTAACTAGCACAACACTGATGATTACTATGTATGCATACAGGTTCTCACTTTTTCACCGAAAAAGAGCTCGCATTTAACTTAATTTAATTTAACCTAATCTTGTCGAGGTAGATCTATTTATTGTTTATTGACTATAGTCAGGTTCTTATTGCACTCATCTATCCCATGTACTGCTGGTCACTGTGAATTTCTCCTAAGGGGAATTAATAAAGGAATATCTTATCTTATCTTATCTTATGTCTGAGTCAAGTGGAAGCATTCCACGTGTGGGAGTGTGACGTCCCGTCTACCAGTCCTGGCCTGAAGAAGCTTGAAGCTTTAACACCCCTCGTCTGAATCTGCCTTAATCTCAAATCAACGGAGACACTTCTGTAACGTTGCCTTCTTAGCTATAATAATAATACTATATTCATTGTTGTACAACAACATTATTCCTGGCCACGCGTGCCTCTACTTGTAAACAGTTACTAGAGTCTATTAGGCGGCGAGCTAGATAGGCCTACCGTGCACCCCCCCACCTCCCAACAAAACCATATTTTTTTGAAAGGTCTGGATGTGTAGAATATGAATCTGAATGTTAACATTGAAAATTTTGGGATGCACTACCTGTTTTAGCCCTGTGAATAGGAGACCCTAAAAACCGATTTTAAGCGATTCTAACACATCGAGATTGTCCTAGTCAATCAGAACAGCTTTTAGGTGACCTATTACACACTCAAACTTCACATATGAAGACTTAGGTCAAACACCTACCATGCTGATTATTGGTAGGTGTCTAAAATTAACATATGTAAGGCCTTATATTGATATAATGGGCCCATTTCATGTATAGGCCACTACCTAGATACGTCTATCATGCACCCCCAGCCCCCTCTCCTAACAAAATCATGTTTTTTTAAAAGGTCTGAGTCTGTAGGATATGAATATGAATGTTAACATTGACATTTTTTGGATACACTTGGTGTTTTAGCCCTGTGAATAGGGAAACCCTAAAAACCGATTTTTAGCGATTTTAAGACATCGAGATTGTCCTAGTCAATCAGAACAGCTTTTAGGTGACCCATTCCACCTGTGTCAGACAGGTATATAAATACTGATCTGAAAGACTGTTTTTACTCACACAGACAGATCCTCCGAGTCTGCATCCTCTGCCTATATAGCAAGAAATGTGTTTAACTGAATTGCTCGATGTTCGATGTTTTAGTTGACAATTTAATATAATTGACCCCTCTTACGACACTATAGTTACTTTAAATATTTGTTTTCATTTATTTTTACATTTTACATTTGACATTTGGAAAGACAGATTGATAGATAGATAGATACATATAGACACACACACACACACACACACACACACATCTCACACTCAAAGATTATCTAGTCGGTTATCTAGTTGGTTTCTTCAACATAGTTGAACTGCTCAGTTATGTCTGAGTCAAGACATGAGTCATTGGGTGAAGTGACTGCAGGTCCTTCAACCAGTCATAGGGGATGTCATGGGACAAAACCAAAGTCCAGATGCATTGTGCATGTCCCTGGTCTTGTATATGGACCACTTGTGGAATTATGGGCAAACACAGATTCTGATACAAGTTTAGCCAGAATGAAAGAAATATGTGACAAGAGATTAGCTGAACCACTGGAATCTGCTCACAGAATGACTGCAACCTGTGAACTTATACCAGACACCATTACAGAAGGTGATGGATATCACAGAGAATGCTACCAAAGATTCACCATGAATCTCAAAAGACTTGACCAGAAGCCTGAGCTACTAGCAGCAAGTTCAAGGCAAAGTCAGAGGGCCTCAACTGGTGACAAAATACTCTTTACACCTGACTGTATATTCTGCAACTCAATTGTACGGAAGAAGGTCAAAATTAAAGGGATGTGGACAACCGAAGGGTTAAGCGAGTTTGAGTGTGATGGGTTGAGAACAGTACTCAAAGTTGCAGAACAAAAATTTTATGAAAATTTGCTTCGCAGAATTAGAGGAAAGGATCTATTTGCTACAGAGGCTAAATACCATAAGTCATGTAGAGTTCAATATACACAAAATTCTGAAAAATGGAGAAGTGCAAGCACAGAACACAAGGATAAACAAATCCAACTACAAACGTAGTAGAAGCTCACGGTGAGGCATTTGGTGCTATATCTCGAGTAATTGACAAGGAAATCATCGGCATAGCTACTCTCAGCAGCATTTGACAGCACTAATGGCACTTCATGCCTTCAGTGGTTGTGATACCACTAGCGCATTCAAGGGGTTAGGCAAAGTCAGGCCCTTGAAAACCCTCTCTAGGATGCCAAAGTTTGGAGAAACTCTTGCCAGACTGGGAGATACATGGGTTGTACTGAGGGATCTTGTTGATCACCTCAATGAGTTCACCTGTGCATTGTTTAGTAGACCATGAGTCCGAAGTGTTGATGAGTTGCGTTTTTTGCGAATGAGTGAGCTGTGCTCTAAAGATGACAAGCATCTCGCCCACTCAAGCAATGTGGACCTGGCTACACTTCCTCCATGTGGGAGGAGTATGGAACAGCACATCAGGAGGGTCAACTACCAGGTTGGTATATGGAAGGCAGCCCATATTGCCAACCCTCACATCCCTGATGCTTGTGATGGGCACGGCTGGACACTGGTTGACCAGAAGATCGAGCCTCTGTGGTATGAGGGATGTGATCTACCTCAGCAACTGGTAGATATTGTTGAATCTGTGAGTGGCAGAAATGAAGAAGAGGAGTCAGATGATGATGAACAGATGAGCAATACTTACCAGATGATGACATCTCTGAGTCAGACCAGGATTGAAAATAGTTCTTGTGTGTATGTGTGTCTGTGTGCATGCTGCATATAGTTCTTTTGCATTTGTATGTGTGTGTGTGTGTGTGGGGGGGGGGATTAGTGCATGCTGTAGTTCTTTTCCACGTTGTATGTAGTTCTTGTGTAGTTATTGTGTGTATATGTCTGTGTGAGAGAGAGAGTGTGTGTGTGTGTGTGTGTGTGTTGTATATAGTTATTGTGTGTTTATGTGTATCTGTTTGCATGCTGTAGTTCTTTTGCATACTGTTTAACGGTTATGTATATAGTTATTGTGTGTGTGTGTGTGTGTGTGTGTGTGTGTGTGTGTGTATATGCTGTATATAGTTCTTGTGTGTTTATGTGTGTCTGTGTGCATGCTGTATATAGTTCTTTTTCATTTGTGTGTGTGCGTGTATGTGTGTGTGTGTGTGTGTGTGTGTGTGTGTGCATGCTGTTTACATTTACATTTAGTCATTTAGCAGACGCTTTTATTCAAAGCGACTTACAAGGATTTTTTATACATTTTACATCTACACTGATGGCACATTGTACATCAGAAGCAGTTATGGGTTCAGTGTCTTGCTCAAGGACACCTCGACAGTGAGGAGGAGTGGGGAATCGAACTAGCAACCTTCTAGCAACCTTCTGATTACTAACCGACTTCTCTACCTCCTGTGCCACTGTCGCCCACTTTCCTGTTTATAGGAAATGGGCTCATTAAATCAACATAAGGCCTTAACTATATTCATTTTAGTCACTTACCAGGAAGCAGTAGGGTGCCATTTGACCTAAGTCATCATATGTGAAGTTTGAGTGTGTAATAGGTCACCTAAAAGCTGTTCTGATTGACTAGGACAATCTCATTGTGTTAAAATCGTTTTTAGGGTTTCCCTATTCACAGGGCTAAAACACGTAGTGTATCCAAACAATGTCAACGGTAACATTCATATTCATATTCTACAGACTCAGACCTTTCAAAAAAACATGATTTTGTTAGGAGAGGGGGTTGGGGGTGCATAATAGGCGTATCTAGGTAGTGGCCTATACATGAAATGGGCCCATTATATCAATATAAGGCTTTACCTATGTTCATTTAAGACACCTACCAATAAGCAGCATGGTAGATATTTGACCTAAGTCTTCATATGTGAAGTTTGAGTGTGTAATAGGTCACTTAAAAGCTGTTCTGATTGACTAGGGCCATCTTGATGTGTTAGAATCGCTTATAATCGGTTTTTAGGGTTTCCCTATTCACAGGGCTAAAACAGGTAGTGCATCCCAACATTTTCAATGTTAACATTCAGATTCATATTCTACACATCCAGACCTTTCAAAAAAATATGGTTTTGTTGGGAGGTGGGGGGGGTGCACGGTAGGCCTATCTAGCTCGCCGCCTATATGACATGCGTGTTTATATAGAATATACGGTAAATGGTAGTGACGTCAATGTTTCCCATGGTGCACCGCGGCTCACGGAACCCGGGGATATTCAAAACGATGGCAGAGGGGTCGACAATAACACTTCCCATAGGAGTTTCGGAAGATAACCCTAAAGTATGCAGCGATATTACAAGAAGAGACGAAGGGCGCACGTTGTCAATCAAGGGGACCAGCGATCCGACCGAGTCGACTACGAAAAGCGAATCTCTTTTGGCAGAAAGCCGCATCGCCTCACGCACACAGCTAGACAGGGCTGCAGAGGTTGAGGGACAACACCTCTCAGCTCGGGAAATAAACAGATGCCGAGAAAAGCCCACCAATACAAGCCAGGTAGGCAGTGACCTGTCGGTTGTCACACTGGATCTCCAACATCATAACGTGACAGACAAGGAGAACAACCTGGCATCTCTTGGACTCCCAGAGTCGGGTAAGTCGTGTTGTGTTGTGTTGTGTTGTGTTGTGTTGCGTTGTGCCTGTGATGGCATTTTCCAGCAAGGATATTGTGTGATTCGGTTTTCAAACACATGTGCCTGTTTCACAGATGATGCTGTAGAAGAGGATGTATCTTGTCGTGGCAGTAGACCTGACAACAAAGCGCTTGATGACGCAGAGATTGTGAGAAGGGCGCATGAGGAAGGCCTAATAGATGTAGTCCTACCTGGCAGTGTGACTCAGGAGGGCTGCTGTCGTTTTGTCACTGAAATCCTCAAGTGCGTCCTCTACCAGAGACAACAGTTGCCCATGACCTATGACCAACTTGTGTATTCACAGAAAAAGGAAAACGCTCCAATTCAGGTGAACGTACTTTCCTAGGCCTCAGACACACTGCCCACCCAGTCCCTTAACAATATGCTAGTACAAAATGCATATGAGGAAAAAAAAAAACGACCTAATTTAACCTGAATGTGTGCTTCCTTTACCCTCTAGAACAAGGAGGCGGTGCGGCCGGCTCAACCAACTGACTTTGACCGACGAAAGCGCCACCGCACCCTGGAGGAGCTCGAGGAGGTGTTCCACAACTTGGAGCTGTTGTTCTCCCTCAGCCGGGTTCCCCGGGTTCTGCTGCTGCTGGGCGGTTCCGCCATCTTGCCCAAAGAGCTGTACGAGATCAACATGGAGGCGCTGGCGCTGGCGGCCGGGGACCGGAGCCTGCGGGTCTCGACCGGCCTGAGGCAGCTGTTTCGTACGCTTTTTGTCGCCGACCTGTTGTCTGACGCCCGGCCCGTCCGCCTCATGGCCACGACGGTCTTGGTTCTGGCTCACAGGGACTGCGGTGCGGGATGGTTCCGACCTAAATTGGACTTTAAGGTTCCCACGAGAGTGAAGCGCCAAACGATTGCCCTGTCGACCGACCCCGGGAGCAGCGGCCCTCAGAAAGAGGCTTCCGACTGGGAGGACTATGTCTGGTTTCAGGCCCCCGTCGCCATCAAGGGATTCAGCAAATGAGAATGGGGATTATTACAGATTCTCTCTCTGAAAAGAGACATCAGGTTTTTTAATTCATTTCAACCCGTTTGGGGGTAATCCTAATCTTCGGAGCAGTGTATATTGTAAAGAATTATGAAATTATTGTTATTTTAACGGCATTCATTTAGTTTGGAGACGGCTGTCTCTGATTTAAACGAAAATAGATGATTCATGAAAAGCTGTTGTGTGAATGTTGGTGGGTGTTTTACATTGCTATTCCTTGGACATGGGTGATATGGCCTTCAAATAATATTGTATCAGAGTTCATTTGGCTGTATACATGATGAAATTAAAATAAAATATTTCATGCTTTGCAAATGTTCTCCTGGTTCGTTCTAATAAGGTAAATGTAAAGGTATATGATTATACCTCTACTGTATTATGTCCTCTTGTTACAATTGCAAAATGTTAACTATTACTAACGTTTCCCTGTGAGCCTTCATGAGTCAGTGTAAATTGGTGAATATGTTATAGATCAGGGCTTGGCAGGTGCTAAGACCAACCAGGAGCTAATGTGGAATTGTTACGTTCATTGTTCATTACGCACATTATTTTTCAATTGACTACTTTTACTTTTAGTGTTGTACACAGCATTAAAATATGTGTATGGTCAGTTAAGGTCATACGAATTAACAAATTGTAAGACGTGGCAATTTTCTGGTGTCAGGCATTTTCAACACTGCAAGTATGACCTGTTTCTGTTTGGGTCCCAAAGCTTGGGAAATGAAGTGGGTGGTGGGAATTCCATTCCCATGATGAATACTCATGTCTCTGAAAAAGCCTTGTTTGTGTGATCCAAATATCAACGGAGCAGCATGTCTCCATGAGTAAATGTAGGCTAGTGAAGTGCAACCTAGGAAATCGTACAACATTGGTATTATATAGATCGAGTACATATTACATAGACTTCATAAAAGCGTGTATTAATCGTTAGTTAAATAAATTATTTTTTCCGCATCCAGAGGTGTCTCCCACCAATGATAGTTTGGTCCGATTTCGGACCAGGAGACACGTTGCATTGTTAGAACGGTTTAATGACTTTAATTGTGCGACCTAAGGTCTTCACATATCGTTCACATTTTAATATTTAACAGTGAGGTCCCACGTGATCACCTAGAGACGTATGATTGGAGGATTACACTGCAGGATTACGTCAGGGTGTGTATATAACCCACTCACAGCTGGCCTTGAGAGTTGTTGTCTTCCCGTTGTTGTCGTTGCCTAAAGACCATGTTGTGGAAAATAGTGTTCGTTGTTGCGGTTTTCACCGTAAGCCAAGCTGCTGCCGGGATGGCTGGGGGCTATTCCGACGCGAATATAAACAATGTGGCGGTCCATGACGCCCTGCAGTTCGCCGTGGTGAAGCGCAACGAGGCGACGAACGACCTATATCTGCGTGAGGTTTCTAACATCATCTCGGCCCAACAACAGGTTTGTGATCGCTGCTTGTCGATGTTCACTCCGCAGGGAGCCGTGTTCGCTCGGTTAACATGTTACATAGGGAAACGGCGCCACTCGGACTTAAAGAGTTATGTAATAATCAGGGAAAATATGAGCAGAGATGGGTCAGGATTTTTCAACCGAATCATCAGTAATAAAAGTAATAGAAAGAAAAAAAACACCCAGAACGGTTGTCAAAAAAGTTGTTGAACAGGAACGGATACCCAAAGCATAACGGGTGTAATTGCAGAAGCATAGAAGGGACATTTGGAAGTACTACGTTATGCGATATTCAAACCAAATCAAGGCTCCATGGTTACCTTTTATGCACATAAACCGTATTGCTAATTCCCAATACTTATTTTGCAAGCATTCTTAAAAAAAAAACTCAGAATATCTACCAGATTACGTCACTTGATGATCCTACATAAATACAATGCTATAATAATAATAATAATACTATAATACTATAATACAATGAAATGTAAACTGGGTCTTTTGGTTCCTCAAACCGCGTCTCTTCTGTTCCTCAAACTGTATATTCTGAATGTATTCCACAGGTGGTGAGTGGCATGAACTACAGGTTCGTTGTGGAGATGGGCAGGACGGCTTGCAGGAAGACCGGTGTTGAAACCGAGTGCCCGGTCCACAGCACCGCAGCGGAGGCTAAGGTGAGGAAACGTATCATGTCAAGTATTATGCAGGGGCGGAGCCAGACTTTGTGTACATGCAGGGCTTAGCCCAGAGGGGGGTCTGGTGGTTCTCCCCCAGAACATTTTTAATTTCTAAGATGCGATTTCCTGCATTCTAGTCCCTTTTAGGGTGACCTGCTGTACACCGGCAAATCCTAAATCCCTTCTAATTCATAGCCTACATTTTCAGTTGCAGGGCCAGCTCAAGACAATACTATTTAATGGAAAGAAACAATAACCATTCGGTTGTCATAACTTCAAAAGCTTTTGAATGTTTTGAAGTGAGATTCGGGGCTTCAGCCCCGAAAGCCACCCCCCCCCCCCCCCCCCCCCCCGCTCCGCCCCTGGTATTATGGTCATATTTGTGCATATTTATCAGCCGGTGTATGGAAATGTGTAGGTAGAAAAGCAAGAAGTGATCGTTGTGAATAGCAGTGTGTAATGATGTGTGTGTATTGTGACAAGTGTGCGTAAATCTGACGCGTTCCTCTCTCCAATCTGTGTCCCACAGCCTGACGTGTGCACTTTTGATGTGTACAAGCACTGGAGCGGGACCATTAAGCTGACCAGACAAAGCTGCTCCTAGGGACCCCAACGGAGCCTTGTGGTTTTGCTTGCAGTATATATACACAGCATACACAATGTGTTGCGTGTGTTCACAATTGCAACTAACAATGTTCCTTTGCAATAATGTACTTCCACGCTCATGGTATTAAATGCCTGATTAAACTCTATTGAAGTGTTCCCTTTCAATGATGCAATACAATTTTATTGTTGATCTTGTTATTCGGTTTCTATCCTAACACAATAAAACAATTTTAGCAGATCTTTGCATACACTTTTGAGTAGTCTTATTTATTTAATGGGTGCATGCATATCCGAGAAACTATTTTGCTGGTACAATATAAACATTTGATATTCTCCTGTGTTGTAAAATATACGTTAACACAAGGGCCATACCCCAGCATTGGCTATATCACAAAGCTTACAATTATGCATAATTCAATAGCCTACTTAAGCTACTGTATAAGAACACACAACCACACAAGACTGTATTTGCCCATTATATTTCCAGAGTGAACAAGAATGGGGCATATTCTTTATACAATTTAATACTATAAGTAAGTATGTAAATACGTGCCAATTACACATTGCCAAATGACATCCATAAAAGGTAACCAAACAAAACATGACTAAATAGTCATTTTCCTGTAAAGATAAAAAAGGCAAAAAGAAACAGATTTGCACAAATATTTCATAAACAAAAATAGTATAATTCTATCCATAATTTACATTCCAGTTTTAACATAATACAAAAGTTTACTCTGCAGAAAATGCCCACTGACGGGTCTTGTTGCTTGTCCAATGCTCTTGCCAATTTGCTTTCAATGGAGAGAGGAGCAAGACTGTTCAGTCTATCCTGGCACATGGTGGACCTCAAGTAGTTTTTAACCAGTTCCATCTTGCTGAAAACCCGTTCTCTGCCAGCAACACTTACAGGTAAGGTGCAAAAAATGCTCTGTAGCTGCAGGTTATATATGGCATTAGGGAGCTGAAGAGGTGACAGGTTGTGAGGAAATGTGGCTTCATATATCATTTTTAGGTGCAAAACTTAATTCTCAAATCCATCTGTAAGATCGTTAGGATATGTTCTTGTCAGAGTCCGGCATGATGCTTTTATTTGTTCCTCTGGAATATCAGCAAACATCAGAATAGGTGCAAGAGTTTCACATATGCTGGCTGTGGTCTGGAATCTTGAACACAAAGCATCGATGATAGACAGACAGACAGACAGACAGACAGACAGACAGACAGACATACTTTAATGATCCCTGGGGGAAATTGCGTTTGTTCCAATACTCCAGGGGAAAAAAGAAAGAAGAGACAGACACTCTACGTATAGTAGAGTGTTAGAATATATAAATATATGTAAAATATAAACTTATGTAATACAATATACAAAAAATATACATAAAGAAATATAAAAATATACATAAATGTACATACATCCAGGCATACACTAAGAAGTAATAGCATACACAAAGATGTAGCATGTCGGATTTTATGTGGTAAAAAACGGATGGTAAATCCCCTGGTCTGGCCACCATGCCGGCCGGCATTAGAGCGATCAGCTGGAGTAATGCTATTCATTGCAACAAAAAAGTTCTGGTTTCTGAGTGTTTGCTGCATTGTCTTCATATGCATCTTCATCTATATCAGGCATACGTTTCCTTTGCCTTTTTCGCTTCCCTTCACTTTGAAACTGAGTGGGGATGTCCATGCTTTGGGCTACCAGCGAGGCCTCGGCAAGAGGCGGGTCCCGTTCACCCCGCATAGCCTGCATTTCATCCTGTAGTGCTCTAATGTTTGCTGCCTGAATATCCAGGGATATACTGTATTACCTGACTGAAGAATCAGGTTGTGATGTTCGATTCACTGTAGCACTTTCACCCACAAAGTAAGCAAAATCACTGCATCAAAGGTGTGGAAATAGGTTTTTTAACTTTTTGCCTCCGATTTAGCATCATTTGTCAGATTGCATGTGCTAACAAAACATTCCAGTGCAACCAGAATAGAGGGCAAACGAGTTGCCACAGCTTTCACAGCAGCAATTCTGGCACTCCACCTCGTGTCCGAGAGACGTTGAAGTGAGCATCCAGTTTGCCCATCAATCTGGACTGACACTGAAGAAATTGTAGAGCCGAGTTACAAAGCCAAAAAATGGTGCTACTTCAGTGCTCGACTGGGCTGCATGTACACCCACCAAATGGAGTGTATGAGCGGCACACGGGGAGTACAAAGCAAATGGATTAGCGTTTCAAATATTGGCTTGCACGCCGTTTACTTTTTCTGATGTATTGGCTGGCTCTATTGTCGTACCCTTGCCCTCTACAATCTTCTAGTGGTATGCCTCTGGCTCGCAGAACATCACAAATCATCTCACAAATGTCTCTGCCAGTCTTTTTTTTTTTAAGTCTTGATATTGGCAGAGTCTTTCTGTCATCTTCCAAACTTCTCCATCACGATATGTGTATCCGAACGATAACATTCTGTTCAGTGTGTGACACGTCTGGGGTTGAGTCACATATCATGGAGATGGAAGCTTCCCTTTCTGCCATGATAGTATT
This sequence comes from Urophycis tenuis, assembly GCA_036785325.1. Taxonomy (NCBI): domain Eukaryota; kingdom Metazoa; phylum Chordata; class Actinopteri; order Gadiformes; family Phycidae; genus Urophycis; species Urophycis tenuis. The sequence continues at coordinate 46,836 of JAXIVH010000392.1, forward strand.
TAGCACTTGTTTGCCACAGAGATTGATTCATTTTTTTGTGTTTTTTGTTACATGTTTACAATCCGCTCGCAATTGCCTACAGCCTTGGCGTGGGTGTTTTTGTTCATATTTAGCCCAGGCTACTTTATATGGTTCTCTTCTCCATGGTGTTGGCTAGCTATTTGACAATTCTTTATGTTTGAATTTAAAATCACATGCATGCATTCATGTTGAGCCTTAGATCCCACCGGGGATGAATAAAGTATAATCTGTTTATCAATGTAGCCTATTATTGTTTGCCATGAATCGTCTGATCGAAATCGAAATCGTCTGTGATGAAATCATGTGTTGTTTAATGTTGGGACAATTGCTGTAGGCCTACTGCCTATATCGGGATAAAAAAAATAATTAATAAATAGATGTTGTCCCACCCTACTTTGCAAAGGTCCACCTTGTTGAAACATCCTGGCTACGCCACTGGTGTTAATCTTGTTCCTATTTTATGTTGCCTTATCATCTCCAAGTGGTCATGTAAAATGAGATCATAACGGTCATGAGTCAGTAGAATTACCTCTGAAAGCCAGCTTTCTTGATGCCAAATGAAGCCATTGACACCTAAAGCCATATCTTTAGGTGGCAATTTGCTTGTTTTTTCAGCATCTTTACTTGCCAGTGCACATACTATTATTTCTCTCTGTTGCTTAGTTAACATCTCTGGCCATAATCCTGGATCCTCTGGAAAGAAATGTTCTGCTTCACCCTGACTATTTCTCATTTCCTCGTCTGTCCTCTCTCCATCCTCCTCTCTATGCTGAATGCAACCTTCATGTTCGCTGCCTTCTTCTCTTCCATCATATCTTCTCTATCTACAACATCAGCCCCCTCTATATGAGCATGAAGGATATAATTAACATTAGCCTCTTATCTCAATTATTGCCTAATACACTAAAACACCCTGTTGCTACAGTCATTCCAGTCCAAATAGTTTCATTTTGCTTTCATGTTGAACTAAGTTGACCTTGTCTCGAGTCTGCATCAGTGGAGGATGAGGGGGTTGTTGCTGCTGGTCCACTTTCTGGAATGTGTTTACCAAATGAAGTTAGCAGGCAGCTAGGATGATACAGCCATTGGATATTGTAATGACATCTGGTGCTAACTACTGGCCTATATGCCATAGGTTATTATTGATCATGTAGCCTAATAACGGATTACTATTAATTTTATATTTGCTTGCTTCAAATCAGTAGCCTGCCGTACACTTTATGTATCCTTTACCATAATAACCAAAACCTCATTTGAAAGTGTAGCCTATTGTCTGCTCTTGCTTTGGGTTGTCTCTGTTCGTTTTAGCAACGATAACGGAGGTGGCAGTGAAGAATTGGGTTTCATCATGTGTGTTTAAAGTTTTGTGCTCACCTTTCTTTGAAAAGAAGTTTGTCAGAACCTGACTTCCTTCATTTTGTCTTCTCTCGCTGTATTTCTTCTCCTTTCTCTTCTGAGAGCCAACTTCTTTAACTGTGACTTCAACTTCTTTAACTGTGGCTTTGACATATTGCCGCATCTCCATCCAGATACTGTCTTGCACCTCACACTGTTTACACTGTTTATATCATTTGTAAATATTCGCGACCCACTTTTTATTTAGATTTTTTGTATTTTTTGTATTTATTTATATTCTGCATGCGTGTCTAGCACCGGGGATCGAGGGAAACGGTATTTCGGTTTTTGTGTATGTCCTGTACATTCATGAAAATTGACAATAAAGTTTACTTGACTTGAAAAAAAAAGTCTCATCGTATTAAGCATAGTAAGCAATGTGCGTTTCGCAGTGAGATCAGCTGTATGGACTGAACCATTTCGAGCTTTTTGCAAGGGGTGTTCAGAGTCACAGCAGTCTTTACTTTTTTTTGGAATACAATTCAATGTATTAAACTAATACGCTAAGCGTGCATTTAGATCGATATTAATCATGGTATTTAGTTAAACTACTTGGACAACAACCAAAAAATAATTGAAAACAAAATAAAAAAAAGCCCCAAGGCTTTCCAGCTTTCTAAGCCACAGCTGAGAAAAGTTGCTCAATACCCCGAGTCGGCCCTGCCTGCTGCACAGTCCGTCCGAACCGTATTTATATACAGTCTATGGTCCGAACGCAATGAAGATTCTCAACGACCAAGAGCGACGGGTCGCCGAACGACTCGTTCAAAAGTGCATCCCAAAAAGTTTAAAGGTAATCGTATGCAGTTATGCACGCTACATTTAAATCAGCCGTAGGCATTCGCATACTGCTGGCGTGACGAAACAAAACGAGGTTCCGATGTGGTTTCAGGTGTATGGGGTTCTGTTTAGTATGAACAGAACCCCAGAAAGTCGCTCTATGTGGGAGGTCGCTGTTGACGCGTGGCCCGATTTCAACGTTATTGTCTGCCGCCCCCCTAAGGTACCTACCTCTACGCTGCATGGAAAGAAAGTTGAATCGATAATGGAGTACATTTATAGGACAAAGGTCTATCATCTCTGGCATTTATTCGACTGACAGCGTCGCCAACACAGCCAGAGCCTTCAATTATCATGTGAGCGAATAAATGGGCGCTAAATGAAAATGAAACAACCTTTGCTAATTACAACTACTAATACTAAGTGTCATACAAGGGTAAAAACTCGTCCAGAGGGAATAATTTTATGGCATGATGTCATGCCATGAACTGTTATCCCACTTTATAATTATTCTCGCGACTTTTTTCTGCAATTAATTTCCGCATTGGATCACATCACAGATCTAACGTCATTACAAAGGTCTCGTTGATTGTAGGTGTGCTATCTACTTTTCAGATATGAAACCTTTATAAGTTTTGAGCTATGTGTGATTAAAAAAGCATGAAATTCCCTGTATAGATAGCCTACAACTAACTGAGCCCGTAATCCCATTGTTACTATGACTCCGCTAATCAACTTTCCAGCTGAGAACGATTAAGCAGGCATGATTGACACACGCTACAGCTGTGAACCTTTTCACTATCCTCTGCTCAATTCAATGCCGTGCAATTGATTCGCTCGTTAAACTGTCATTTGATACAAATATCTGAAATTACAACCAAGGTACGTTTTCCAGTTTTGGTTGTTTGTTGGTGGTCATTGATTTTGTCGTCAACCTTTCGTTAATGTTGTCTTGATATGAGAGTGCAAACTTACTAGCGCTAGCTAGCGAAGTATTGATCAGAAAGATCAGTCATTTCTATGCACACGTTTTCTAGCTTACACTGCAGCCTTTTTACATTGTCATGCCATGGTAATTCCTTGGAATTGCGTTTTCTAGTTATCATTGTTCCCCCAGTGGTAGGAACCATAATCAGAGGTGCATATTATGCATAGACTACGAGATCGTTATTGGGTTTCTCGTTTCTAGAGTGTTCAAGACAGGAAACGGGTGTCGTTTTTCTGCATGGAGGAGCATTTTTTATCGAATACGTTAAAAGATGACGTCATTGACTGGAGTGCCCAGTTCGTGTTTGCAGGTGAGAGAATTGAAAAATATCTACAGATATCATTCGTTCAACTTTACTTTCGAATGAAGGTAAACGACAGTCAGAATAACCTGCTGAACAAGCAGTCAAAGCTGTAAGCATATACCGGAATATAACAATTTAAAAAATGAATAAAAGTTGCACAATTACAGTAGCCTATACACTGTTATATTTTGACAGTTTTGGATGGACTTCTGGGCCAATTTAATGGCAACACAAAGTGTTTTCTTTTTAAACTGATCATGGTAAGGAGCCTCACAAAATGACTAAATACTGTTTGGATAGCAAGAACAACTTTCATTCAAGTAAAATGAGATGTAGGCTACTTTAGGAAATTATGAATCTGTTGACTAAAGGCACACCTATTGTTGTTATGTACATTATCCATGTCTGGATTTTAGAGTGCAGATTTTTCTCCTACAGGAATAGACATGTCCTACGTTCCATTGTTGAAAGAAGTGTCCTCTCAAAGAGGCAGCAGCTTCAGAGGCCTAACGCAGGTGCACCTGTTGCATTTGACAGACTGCGATTCCCTGCTCTCATCAGAACACAGGTAGGCTTTATCTGAATCCAAACCATTGGGAGAAAAATCACTCAATTTCCATTAACGCCTAGCAATATCTTTTTTCAAAGATTCAATTCAGAAAATAGTTCACGAAAAGAAAGTCGAATTGAAGTTGAATTGAATGTTTTCTCCTCTTCAAACTCAAGGGTTTCCTCTTTGAACGACTCCCATGTTGAGTTAGTCAACTCAACTTGGAAGTTTGGAGGGCATGAGCAGGGATACAAAACCATCAAAATGATGATTGGCAACTTCCCCTCATGTTGCATCACCAATGACCACGGACAGCCCATTTCCTGGATTCTGGTTTATGACTACTGTGCCATCGGCATACTTTACACCCTACCGGCACACAGAGGCAAGGGCTACGCCAAAGCCCTGGTGTGCAGCATGGCCCGGAAGCTCCTTGCCCAGGGCTTCCCGGTGTACTGCTTTGTGGAGGAGGGGAACACCACGTCCTACATGCTCTTCAAGAACCTGGGCTTCGTTGATGATCCGTCGTACAGGGCCGGCTGGTTTGAATGCAACTTCTGAGGGCTTTTATTTTGAACGTCGTTTTTTGTTTTTTAACACGTCTCTACTTGAATCACTTCGATCAGACGGTAAATGATTCGGCTGACACAAGCATGAAAGGGGACACCTTTCACAAAGAAATGCATAAATCAAGGTCCGATTCCACCACGCTTCATTGTTCTGTTTGACTCATCGCTGATGACCGCTGATCATTTGAAAATCATCCTCCCTTGTGTTGTCAGTTTCTCCCGAGACTGTACAGAGGGAAGTGCATAACATTTTTTTTAACATGTGATTTGTATATTTCATTATGTGATTTTAATTTGTTCTGTCTGTACAGTGACCTGAAAGGCACTTTTAAATAAAATGTATTATTATTAACATCCATCCTCTTAAAAAAACAACAACTAACCTCGTGCTCTTATTTGTTGTTTGTCTCAGCACTTAGTCAGAGATGTATACTAGCAATGGTCAACTTAGCAATTGAAATGCTCGAAACTTGTTCTGGTGACTTTCTTACTGTATTAGCAACAATGAAATGTTTCACCTTATGTATGCTTGTTTCACAAATGTTTCACCTTAATGTACTCTTTGTAAATCGCTTTGGATAAAAGCGTCTGCTATTAAATATTAATGAAATCAGTATTTGAACTTGAAGGGTGATCATGAGGCTGCGTGGAGAATTCCACAAAATAACATCTTATGTCAGTAATTAATGCCAAAGCTATAATGCCATTCACAGCATGAAATATTGAGATAATCCAGTTTCAGATTTGAAATTAATTTGTAAACCACTGACATTGTAAACTTTTGATTTTATAAAACTTTATTCAAATATATATATATATAAAAAATCTGCTCATGAATAAAAGACAACTGCAACTCTCAGCAAATAGCCACGTGGTTTGTGTGGTCGATTCTAAAAAGGTTGCCTTCACTCATTTCTGCTCTACAAAGTCCTCCAAGCGAAGCAACCACTTTTGCCAGAATTTCAAAAGCTGGTTTGAGTCAAGCTGATGGACATGTGCAGGAGAGCCATCCTTGTAGGCCACAACAATAAGACCATTTTCCACCTGTTCCAGGAGAAAGACAATAGGTAGTTTGGGAAATTGGCACATTTTAGCAATACAAATGTATGTAAAAAAGACTTAATTATCGAAATGCATATACCTGGTAATTGTAGTTGTCATCGTTATTCAAAGCCCCAGCATAGGCTGCCACCTGCAGAGGGTTATCATACGTGTTGCTGAGAAACGGCTTGGGTCTCTCTGATGTCTTCCATTCAATCACACACAGCACACCCCTAAGATTAAACACAATCACCAAATTACAAAACAGGAGAACATGAGTACAAACAAGAGTATCCATACATTTTGGCACAACCAAATATTCTGCTGTTTGAAATATAAGACGTACCTGTAGCGGGCCACACAATCCACAATGCCCAGATAGTTAAGAGCCCCATGCCGGACGGTGCTCTCGATTGCCCTCAATCCACTGACGTCTTCCAGGATGTGAGAGATGCTCTGCACAAACCCTTCCACTTCCCCTAATGCATCTGTAGGATCTGTGTCCTTTGCGGTTTCCTCAGCAGTGAGAATATCCTCCACAGCATTATGGAAAAGCTTGCCATATCTAAACAAAGCTAAAATTAAAACAGTACAAAAGATCAGGGATTTTAAATCCCCAAGTTCACATACATGTTGAGGATCCCACACATTTAAACTAATTGTATGTTAAGCAGGCCCGGAAATAAACGTACATTCACTGTATTCTTTAAAACCTTCCTCTCCCAGGTCTGCAATCATCCTCTTCTTCCATCGCTCCAAATAGAACAGCTGCTCCGGCGACAGAGTCTTCTGGAGGATGCGGGTAACACTCGGGACCAGAGACCGACCTGCACCCCGTTCTAGTGAAATCCGGGTCGGGGGTCCGGAGTTCCCCTCGAAAGCATCGACTCTGTCACAGTTCAACAGTGGCCACGTCAGTTTAGGCTCTCTCGTCTCGGGTCTTTTAGCTTGTATCTGCGACATGACAACAGGTCCGTATATGTGTTCGTTTTCCACTTCAAGTGTCTCGGGAGTTTGGGAACTGACCCTTGATTTGACTAATGATTTAACCAGAGAAGAGTAGCGCCCACTGTCCACCAGACCGTACGGGCTGCTCCTCTTGGGAGCCGAACTGTTGATGGAAGCGGAGAAGCTCCGAGAACGGTGAACAGACTGAGGGATTCGTCTAGATGCGAATCCGGTAGGTGTCAAATTCCTACCGAATCTCAGCAATTGGTAACCGTACATGTGTGCGGTTTGAGTCGACATTTCACACTTGAAGGAGTCACACAAATCACGCTGTGGTCTGGAGACGTAGATCCATGTTACAAGTGCATTTCCTGAAAGACGCGCGTTTTGCACTTTCAGTGGTTTCAAGAGCTGGGTAATGTAGGAATTACATTGAAGTGTGAACCTACAACGAGACCAGCGGAATTGCAAGATTAAACTACATTCATAGTTTTACCCATAATGCAGATCGCATTGTTACATTTAAACGCTCTCGTGTGGCATGTCTCTCCAATACACACTTAACGATATAGCACAACAACAAAGATACATAAAATATATCTCACTATAAGCCATGCAATAAAATATGAAAAAGGTATTCTGATGTTCGAGATTATCTCGATTTAAGTAGTGTGCATCTAGCGTACCGCGACACACACACGTTAAGTGAAATGAGTGGCGCTGTGTGTAAACCATAGACGCAGCATTGACTGCTTTGACCCGTTGCTGCGATTATACGTCAAGGGGGCCGCCATATTTGAGAGGTCATCACCGAACTGTAAACGAATCTAATTCAACGGTGGAGTAGTTTTTTTCTGAGGCACTATAACGTCAACATTTCTCAACCAATTTTTATTAGTCGTTTTTTATATCATATATACAATTATATATTTTTTTCTATGTATATTTATTTTACTCCATGTAGATCATAAACCCCTAAACAATCACATCGGCAGATAAATAAACGTTATAGTGCTTTTAATCCACAAAGACCGCAGTTGACCCATTTACTTGCATTTGTTTCCAGCCCAGTGCTTGCCTCTCTAATATGGCGGCGACGTTGACGTGCTACCCAAAGGCCAACGCGGCGTCTATGTCGTAAAACCAATAACAGTTTCCTCTGGCAGATATTTTTCTTGGGCGGGATTTACGCTGTCATCAGAAAAAAACATCTGACAGCCTGTCAGCTAGCTAACTGCCTGCCTGGCTAGCTAGACAATTCCGCAATCGTACATTGTTTTGTACTCTAAACTTATTCTTCACCACTTGGAACGGCAGCAGAGCGGGTTGTCAGTGCACCGTCACCATGACCACCGCCCTGGGAGAGAGCGACAAAGAAAAGGTACGCTTGTCTCTGTGTGACACGGGTGCGATCTCTCGCAAATGGACGGGCTTTCCTCCGCTAGTTAGCGATTACAAATGTCGATCGGTCGGCTTCAGCTGTTTAACTGTGGCCAATCGCTTTTGGCTGTGCCTCCTTTTCGCAATACTTCACAATAACGAGCAGACAACCAGAGACGTCCTGCAGGGAGGGTAGTCAAAGTTATGCTGGTTAACTGACTAGCATGCACGTTGCTTCCGCAGATGCCAAAAGTGACCCATTTCAATGTAAACGTATGCATTTTTGCCCTCACACCAAGACATGGTGTTATAAATAAAAACTATAAAACTATATATATTTTTAAAAATAATAATAATAAAAATAAAAAACACCTAAACTCAAATACTGTTCTGCTTCCACTGGACTGGCAGCACCATGCAGCTGTAGGGAAGGGATCGATGTGCATGATAAGGTGCCTAAACCCCACATGCCCCGCAGATACACTGCACTGGACTCTGTGTGACTGCATACAGAACCCATCCAAGCCGTCTGCACACTTCAGACCCTTGGGGCTGTGGCGCATTGAACACAACATGAAAGAAAACTAGTCAGGCAGTGGTTCGTGCCGGTGTGCATTTCTGCCTTTGTGTTTTTGTCATTTGACACCTTCTGAATTGACTTCCTTTTTTTTGTAGTTTAGTCCAGAATCATGCTTTCCCGGTTCAGCTTTTAACAGCTCTTCCTTACTCGCTTTACAAAACCTGAAGCAAAAACCCATCGTGAGGTCCAATCAAGAACAAGAACACGTTTCTCTTCTGCTTGTGGATAAGAACTTAATACCAGTGATTGGGTCTCGTTTTAAGTATGCCTATATGGTCATGTACACAACCCAGAATCGTATTAACCAGTATTTAACGATGTCGGTGATTGACACTGTTCTTCCCCTGTGCCGTTAGACCCGGTCTGTGTCAGTGGACCTAAACAATGACGCCTCTCTGCTTATTGACATTCCTGATGCTCTTTGCGAAAGGGACAAAGTCAAATTTACCGTCCATACTAAGGTAAACCTTCACCCCCAAACAAACACTGTTTGTATTTGTTTTCAAAAAAATTCTAAACGTTTGAGACTTGTCACTAAAGGACAACTCTCTCTTCCCAGACAACGTTAAGCTCTTTCCAGAAGCCAGATTTTTCAGTTCCCAGGCAACACGAGGACTTCATCTGGCTGCATGATGCTCTGGTGGAGAACGAGGACTATGCAGGCCTCATAGTGAGTCTCCATGAACCTACTCAGGCGCACGTTAACTTCAAGCGGACATCAGGGCAATGTCTTTTTTTTTTAAATCTCAACTTCATCAGATCCCTCCTGCTCCACCCAAACCGGACTTTGAGAGCCCAAGAGAGAAGATGCACAAACTGGGGGAAGGTGAAGCCACGATGACAAAGGAGGAGTACACTAAGATGAAGCAGGAACTGGAGGCGTGAGTTCTTCTCATGGTCACCCCTTGTCAGCACTCCTCTGTCAAATCCATGTGTGTTTGATATTGACTGCCCCTTGTTTAACCTTCCATTCTTTTCAGGGAATATCTAGCCGTGTTCAAAAAGACAGTCCAGGTCCACGAAGTGTTCCTACAAAGACTGTCGTCTCACCCCATTCTGAGCAAGGATAGAAACTTCCACATTTTCTTGGAATACGACCAGGACGTAAGTGTGTTTGTGCTCTGTTGCTGATAGGGGGGGGGGGGGGAGGGGGGGGAGAGGAAGCAGGGAAACGGAGAAGACATGTGATGGCATGGCCTGCTTCCTGCTGAGTTCAGCAGTAATGTCTCTCGGGCCCTGTCGGTGTCAAGGTCCCCCCGCGTGCCGGCGAGGAGCAAAGCGGCCTGTGCTTGCAACAGCAGTAGATGTGGCACACGGTGGCCGCCCATGTGATACGCTTTGTGGGAAACCCCACGACGTGGCAGTTGATCCAGAGACACTATAGAAGGAGGAGACACATCACTCCCATTGAAATGGTCATGGGGAAACTTTGTAACGCCAAGATGGCAGTTGTTTGCACATGTCTCGCCTCTTCCGGTGCCGTTGCTCCAATCATACGCGGTCACGCTTTTTGTGACACTTGGAAGTTATTTTCAATCATCTTTATCTATCCAAACAGACACGGCCCTTAAGCAGTCAATACCAAATCAGACACGGGCAAGGTTAAAGTTACGTTGTTGATCTCTTGCTTTATCCAAAATTGCGGCATGATCTGCGATAGCTGACCGTGAGAGATGACGTCTTGCTGTTAGTGCCGGTGTTGTTATGCCGTACATGAAAACAGTGTCGTGAAGCATTGCGCATGCGCAGTCATGATTACCTGCAAGAAAAAGTGCTTCAAAAACATTAATTTGATACAAAACCACCAAACCCTTTCAGCGATGTTGGTCTGTTTTTCATCGTGATTTCAAACATGTATTTTTTATGCCCCTTAGACCTCGGGAAATGGAGATACAGCTCTCCCCCTTTACGTTTACATAGGGCCCTGGTCTTGCTAAGGCCAAATACATGTAGCTGCCTGAAAGGCGTTGCCAATATGGCCGCGAGTGAGAGGACTTACCTAGAAGGACTTTGGTTGATCCCAGACATGCGTGCAGTGATCCCACCAATGTCGACTCCATCCGACTCCGCGATAACACGGCGCTCTTGGTCTCATTTTTAGCTGACGGTGCGAAGGAAGAATGCCAAGGAAATGTTTGGAGGCTTTTTCAAGAACATGGTGAAGACGGCCGACGAGGTCATCATCTCGGGGATAAAGGTGGGCGTCGCAGGGTCCCGGGCCACGCCGCCTCGTCACTGCCTCGTGGCGTCTCCATTTTTTGCAGTGTCCCTTTATTTCTTAATTTATTTTCTTTTTGTTTGGAGTCTTTTTGCAGGAAGTGGATGATTTCTTTGAGCAGGAGAAGACGTTCTTGCTGGATTATTATAGCAAGATTAAAGACTCCACTATCAAAGCCGAGAAAATGACTCGCTCGCACAAAAGTACTGGAGGAGTTATGCCCTTGAGTTTATTTGAGTTTATTTTTACCAAATGAGAGTGTGTTTCATTTGGAGTGATTTTATTTTCTTCTCTACTTGTAGATGTGGCTGATGACTACATTCACATATCAGCCACTCTGAGCACCATATCTGCTGACGATAGCACAGCCATTAAGAAGTAAGTGATGCCTGATGTTGCGTGCGACTGGTTCACTGCGCCGTTGTCACGGCAACTCAAAGTGATTGTGAATGTTTCTTAGTGCAGCTTGCTAGTGTTTACTGCACATCAGACCCCCCCGGGATATAAAGATAGTAGGTAGATATATCACACTATAGGTCACATTTATTTCCCGAGTAAAGAGGGGCACGCGGTGAGCTGACTGGGGACGGGAAGAGGTGGTCAACACTACTCAAACACAGCCTTGTCCTACATTATTTTACTGCCACATCCACGCCCTCCAGTTAGCCATTGCTTGATTACATGGTCAACATTTGTCCTGGAGAATGAATTTAGTTTATTCAAGGCCTTCTTCCATTGAACAGCTGAGCGAAGAGCGACTCTTGCATCTTTTAACCATCGCAGTGCAGCAGAATGTATTTGGCTATTTAGAACTTCTAGTTAGCCACAGCTTAACCATGCTCTTCATTTTTAATGGGAAGCTGCTTCATTACTTTTGTGTTGCTGTTGTACTGATGCCATTTTCCTTTGGCTCTGGATTGAGGCAGCTATTTGGGCAAAGCATTATGTCATACATCACCTACATCACACGCTGTTGAATCACCATTTTGTAACCCAGACAACTTGAATGTACTCTAGATGGGCTATTTTCATAATCTAGCCTCAAGCTTTCTAACAGTTGACAATCATTACTAGTGGAGATGACTAATGGTTTTCTTATCATCCTCAAATAAATTGTATTATTATTATTATTAGAATTGCATGAAACTGCTTTAGGAAAAGAATCCTTCTAGCATGATCAAACACGGTTCACATGCGGTTGTGCTATCGGCTAAATCCTCAGTCAAATTCAATGTTGTGGCTTTTTGATGGCAACTTGATAATAATGTTTGACTCTTGAAGCTGTGGATGGATTGGGTGGTCATGTCCAATGATGTCTCATATGAGAACTAATTCAACCTTTATGTTTCCCACAGACACTTTGAGAAGTTGGCTGACCTGTTTGAGAAGCTGAGGGTAAAGCAGGAAAAAAAAAGAAATGCCACCACCTTCTAATGAGAATTCATGGCTGCAGTCACAAAGTTACATAGTGCGGGGTTTATGCCCATTCAAAAGTCCTATCTGTGGCCCCTGTGTTCTGTGGTTTCTGTAGAAAGTGGAGGGTCGCGTGGCCTCTGACCAGGAGCTGAAGCTCACAGAGCTGCTGAGGTACTACATGAGGGACATCCAGGCTGCCAAGGTGAGTCAGGCTGCAGCCGCTGACTTGCTTGCCATTACGGAACACCGTCTGTCAATCACAATATACTCCTGATGGTGTCGAGGTCAACTACATATGTGACGCGCAACACGCAAAGTTTCAAGTTTTTTGCAGAGCATTGGTGAAGTCAGGCGCGTTCCACACCTATGAGTACATTAATCGGGTTCATCTGCCTGTTAGGACCTTTTGTACAGGCGTGCCCGGGCCCTGGCTGACTATGAGAACTCCAACAAGGCTTTGGATAAGGCGAGGTTAAAGAGCAGGGACATTCCCCAGGCCGAGGAGCAGCAGCAGCAATGTCTGCAGAAGTTTGACAAGCTGTCAGAGTCTGGGAAGAAAGGTGTGTGTGTGTGTGTGTGTGTGTGTGTGTGTGTGTGTGTGTGTGTGTGTGTGTGTGTGTGTGTGTGTGTGTGTGTGTGTGTGTGTGTGTGTGTGTGTGTGTGTGTGTGTGTGTGTGTGTGTGTGTGTGTGTGTGTGTGTGTGTGTGTGTGTGTGTGTGTGTGTGTGTGTGTGTGTGTGGTGCGCGCGCCATGGCGTTGTGTTGACTATAACACGTGTATTGACCTACCACATGCGGCTACACATGTTAGCTGCGTGTTTAACTGGCTGACTTGTTGGTTACAGAGCTCACCAGCTTTAAAGGCAGGCGTGTGGTGGCCTTCAGGAAGAACCTCATTGAGATGGCGGAGCTTGAGATTAAGCATGCTAAGGTAATGGGTACAGCTAATAATAGCATAAGGAGGATGTGTCATTGGTGTTGCTAATGCAAAAATGAAAGAAATAATGGAATATGCTTTTAAATGTGGCCACAAGCAGAGCCTTTCCCTGAGATGGGAAATGAATCCTGAGGTCTGGAACCGAGATGTTTTTTCCATTGGTGAGGGACCATCAAATAACAGAGTACAATATTACATCTCTTCCCCCCCCTTCACAGAACAACGTGGCTCTGTTGCAGGGATGCATCGACCTGCTGAAGACCCACTAGTGTGCCGACATTCTCGTCTCTCCATCCCCGCACCCAAGGACTAGGCAAAGGGAATCCTGACATCCCGAGGTCCTTTTACCTGCCCCCCCCCCCCCCCCTCTCCCAGGGGTTAGATGCAGTGTGTAAACCTGCACCACTGCACAAGTGTCTTGTTCGCAGTATGTCGCCATGTTTACAAATTAATTTTCCCTATTAACCCTATTCCCGGCACAATCCATGGAGTCCCTGCTTTGTGTGATTGCCTATATGGTTTTGGTTTTCCTATACGGTCTTCCTTATGGTTTTCCTATATGGTCTTCAAGATTGGTTTGCCATCATGTCTATTGATGGGAGCGCTGTTTTGTTGTGTTTCTTTTTGATAATATAAATTCTCATCTGTTATTTTTCGAGGGTTCGTGCCAGTGGGGATAATTTTGCCTAGCTTTGTGATCATTTCTTGCCTATGACGTGGCTCTAGATTCTAACCTTTCCTATCCTTCCCTTGAACTCACGTCAACATAGTAGTGTAGTTTAAAGACTCCTCCTTCAGCGATACCCTTGAATGAGGGAAGAAATGCTTAAAGTGAAAGATTTCTTCTTTATTTCGGGTCACTGCCATACCTGTTGTTTCATTTTTGTACTTGTGCACGTACCTTTTGAGCTCAGAGTTTTTTCAAATCAACCTGTTTTACACATGGTTGACCTCTCAATATACTGCAAGTGACAGGAGGGAAACAAGAGCCGGGGGGGGGGGGGGGGGGGGGGGAAGAAGAGAGAATGTCCTCGTTTTCTGCATTGTTAAACATTGAGATAAGTGTGCAATGACGCACATTAACTCAACCACTAGTGAAGTGCTCTGAATTTGGAAGAAAAAAAGAGTGATCGTCTTGTGTTCAAAAATAACTGCGCTCTGCCTCTGGAATGCGCACTTGGTCTGTCCTTGCATTCCTCTTGACCCAATGCCACACAATGGCCACAACGCCACCAGAACCGCTGGACTGATGCACTGCATATCTGGGATCAGTCTGTAACCACGTGGGCCACTGGATGGCGTTTACCCCCCCCCCCCCCCCCTGCAGTAGCAATAGACAAGGGTCAGCAAAGAACAACAATACACTAATGTAGTGGTGAGGTCTGTCACACTCTCCACCCTTCTTGTGGGTGGAGAGTTTTATAGACCTGTCCTTATTTTTTTCATTTATATTTCTGAACAGCCAGAGCAAACCAGCGGCATTTTGTTGGTTTGTTTCCCTACGCTTTGTCAGCATTTACCAGCACCCTCCATTTTTAGTGAGTACTTATGCACTTAATTCCTGCCATTATATCCTTGTATACACGGACAATGTGCTTTTATCCTCTTGTGCCACAAGTTCTTTATTTTTCTAGAGTCCAGAAAAGTTTCATCTTACGAAGCAAGAGCAAATTGTTGTCATAACAATATATTTGGATACAAATTATACATATATACAAGTACAACAATCTACAAATCACCATGTGTCAAAATGGTTTCGATAAATTTTGATAATGTATTTCTTATGGATTCCAGCAGTGATGATGACTTTACGTACAGTTTTCATAGAGGCCATTTTTTTGTATTTGTAATTATGGCTTTAAATAAAGTACTTTTCCCATATTTGCTCTGTACTAATCTGCTTTTATCTTGGCCTGTTGAACTGCGTCATGTTTTCACCCTCTCACTACTCTGGAATGCATAGCATTTTTAGTTGATCGCCGTGGTTATAAACTCTACATGGCCATTATCATTACACGCGCCTCTAGCTTGAAAGATCAGTACCCTGCCCACCACAAGGTGGTGCTGCGACTTCTACTTCAAATAAAATCATGTTTAATCGTTCTGTACATCGTGTGCCATTATGCATGTTCATGGTTTAAGTCTACAAAATGTTAAATCAATTTGTGGAAACATTTCCAGGTATGACACAATCTGGTATTAAACTGTAGCCTTGGAGGAAATACCCAAATGCTCTTGGGAATCCACCACCAAAATGACTCCAACATATTAAGTCAGCAACCCTCAGCAACCAATCCTAAACAATGTCAGCATTGAATCAATAGGCCAATCTTTAGCACATATTTAACCACAAACCGGTCGCATCCACAGTCCTGGAACATTTAATTATGTGGCGCAGGTAGAAGACTGAAGATATTATTCACACAAAGGTTAGTGGTGCACATTTTGTGGAGTTTGTCAATATTGACATCTCCTGTACTGTCACTCTGACCTTCCAGACAGTGCACCAATGAGAGTGTGCCACATCACTCATGCCTCCACATAAGTACACACACCATATCTTTCCTTCTATAACTGAGCCAGGTGGCATAGAACATTTCCCTGTGAAGAAATGTTTTATATCTAAGCTTGAAATTCAACAGGTAAATCATGGGTATGCTTATACTCACACCAGAGGAGGAATTCAGATGTAGGAGCACACGTTATGAAACTGAAATCAACTGTCAGTAGAGCATTCATTTAAAGTGTTTTGGCCTGCTGGATTTGATTCTTCATGGCTGTATTTCACTATATCTATCGCTTACCACAAACCATCCATTCCCCACCACAGGTTTTAGTTTAATTTGTAGTTTCTTTGAAACACATAATCTAATCTAATTGTGTTTCAGTGTTTTACTTCTATCAAAAAGCCTTCCAATTATTTTCTATTTACAAGTTGCTTACATTGTCTCTTGCTGTTTTGTTTAATTTACTTAGGCCTCTGGTCACCTAAACATCTTTTTCTATTCAGGGAATTTGAGGGATTTTGAATGTGTAATTAATCAATTAATATATCATTGAGGACATCAGTAAATAGAATAGAAATGTATTGTGATTATTTTGTGAATATAGATGGAAAATAGTTTCATACGCGTCCATTCTGCGTCTATAAAACGCAGAATGGACACACTTGAATATATTTGAGGTGACTGAGCCTAATGTCATCCTTTAGCTGCAGGTGATAATAATAATATTAATAATATTAATAATAATAATAATAATAATAATAATAATAATAATAATAATAATAATAATAATAATGCATTTTATTTAAAGTTGCCTTTCAAAGCACTCAAGGACGGACGCCTTACAGACAAGTTAAACAAAAAAACAAGTAACAAGTAACAGTGGCTTATTCCGAGTGGCATACTAGTATGCCACTCGGAATAAGTGTGTTTTTATGCGTGATTTAAAGGTGACAGAGTCAGAAGTAGGAATGTCTGGTGGGAGAGAGTTTCATAGGCGGAGGTCAGATCGGCTAAAAGCTCTTGACCCCATGGAGGATAGGTTGGCAGATGGAGCTGGGAGCTGGATGGCAGAAGAGGATCAGAAGAACCTCAGTTTTGTCGCTGTTGAGTTTGAGGAATTCGAATGAGAACCATGATTTCATTTCCAGTAGGCAGACGGACAGAGCTTTGGGTGGTAGAGTGGCAGTGGGCTTAGTAGAAAGGTAGCGCTGGGTATCGTCAGCATAACAGTGGAATTGAATGTCAAATTTCCTAAGAATGTAGCCAAGAGGCAGAAGATAAATAATGAACAGGAGGGGGCCAAGGACAGAGCCCTGGGGAACACCACTGGAGACTGGGGGGGTGCCAGATCTCAAGTTCTTGAGTATCACGAAGGTCACACTGTGTAACTGTAAGTGAGGTGGTAAAGCATCCTGTGGTTTCAGAATATTATTGATAGTTGAGAATAGTGCCTCAGCTGGTCGACTGGTACCTCCATCACTAAAAGGAGGAAAATGGAAAATGAGTTGGATGGCAGAATCTCAACTCTTCTCCGTTTTGGCACCACAGTGGTGGAACGAGCTCCCTGCCAATGTCAGGACTGCAGAGTCCCTCCCCATCTTCCGGAAGAGACTCAAGACCCACTTGATCAGAGTTCACTTGAACCCTGCATAACCCTACCCTCATGCTCTTATTTGTTGTACATCTTGGCACTTTAATCACTCTTTGTAACTTGGTACTTTAAGTCGTTCTTTGTAACTTCGCACCTAGGCAGAGATGTTGTATACTAGCAATGGTTAACCTAGCAATTGAAATGCTTG
This sequence comes from Urophycis tenuis, assembly GCA_036785325.1. Taxonomy (NCBI): domain Eukaryota; kingdom Metazoa; phylum Chordata; class Actinopteri; order Gadiformes; family Phycidae; genus Urophycis; species Urophycis tenuis. The sequence continues at coordinate 64,268 of JAXIVH010000392.1, forward strand.
AAACTTGTTCTGGTGACTATCTTACAGTATTAGCGGCAATGAAATGTTTCACCTTCTCATGACAAATGTACTCTTTGTAAGTTGCTTTGGATAAAAGCGTCTGCTAAATGCCCTAAATGTACATGTAAAAGGTCTTCCAATGGGAAGACCATTTAAGCCATCTTGATTGAGTTTGAGTAGTATGAGGTTTAGCTGAGGAAAGGGCATCCTAGTATTGGAGTAATTGGTTTTGGTACATTTCCTTATGAACTGCGAGGCCAGATTTTACATAAAGGCGCCCCAGGCGACGGCCTTTAGTTTTGAGCTGGTGTAGTGCTGGTGTACACCAAGGGGCAGAGTAGGTAAAAGAAACAGACCTAGTTTTCAGAGGTGCAAGAGTATTTAGCAGGCCATGGAGTCCATCAATCAAAAATCGCTATTTTTATGGCCTCTTATCTTTTCTCCCCTTCTCCATTTATTGTTTTGTTTTAAAAACAATAATCAAATGATATCAAATAATCAATAATCAAATCAAATTATGCAATTTCCCTCAGGGATTATTAAAGTACGTCTGTCTGTCTATCTGTCTGTCTGTCTGTCTGTCAAATGCACTATTACTGTGGCAGCTACTACAATCTCGTCATGTCTTGGATGTGATGACAATAAATACTTCTTGAATCATTGTAGTGAGAAAACAGTTCCTCTGTGGTCGATAAATTGATCTGCTAGGAAAGGCATCAATTCCATTAGAGAGGGCCAGCAGGTCAATGCTCTTAATATTTCTTGATGTTTGATGTGACACAATCGTTGGACGGAGGTGTGGCTGGGTATGAAAACTTGAACGCATTACCTCTTTTTCCATCGATTCACCCAATTCTACATACTAACAGAGGTGTATAGTAACTAAGTAGATGTACTTCATTACATTACTTGAATATTTTTTTGAGGATTTGTACTTTACTTGAGTTTTTTTTTAATCATGACTTTTACTTTTACTTCACTACATTTAAAAGTTAAAAAATATACTTTTACTTTATTACTTTGACATTTGCCACCTCGTTACTCGTTCCAAATTAAAATAGTCAAATAATTATCTGGAATGTGCGGGTCCGAGAGGACGAGAAGAACCACGTACAGTACTCGCTTTTCCACTTGAACCAGAAATTTTGTTTGTGTGGTGTTACTGTGCCTCAGCTCATGAGGATTCCCCCAACATAGTTAAAAAGTGAAAAAAGTGGTTCTTACGTTAAATGTTAAAGACATTGTTTATTTTTTGAGTGGTATTCTATACAACATTTCATTCACCTGAAAAAGTGAAATAACAAACAAGGGGAGAATAATTTGTTTGATTAATTTGAGTTGTTTTGCTTCTTTTCATGCGTACTATTAAATACTTGTACTTTTACTTTTGATACTTGAGTATATTTTTTCGCAAGATACTTTTGATACTTAAGTACATTTAATATGAGCTACTTTAAGACTTTTACTTAAGTAATTTTCCTTTAGGTGACTTTGACTTTTACCAAAGTCATTTTCAGTTATGGTACTTATACTTTTACTTAGTTATTTTTTTCAAGTACTTTATACACTAACTGCCTACCGACATACCTACACAAATAGCAACATAGCTAGCCCCCTGCCTGCCTGCCTACCTGCACTCTTTATAACACAAATACTTTAAAACACTGTACATTTCTTAACTGTATTTCATATCGTATTAGGTCCAGCCATTTTGAACTGTGTTGATTGTTATTGTCATGCACCAACCACCAAGTCAAATTCCTTGTACGTGCAAACCTACTTGGCAATAAACCTCTCTCTGACGTCTGACTTCTGACTTTCTTCTTTTGAGATTGAGTTGGACATGCCATCGGGACTACAACTCCCGGCGGCGCTCCCCTTTTAGTGACGCGGCGCTCCTCCTTAGTGACGCGGCGCTCCTCTTTGGTGACGCGGCCCAGGTTCAGCCAATCGGGTGCTTTGGTGGAATGATGGTCGCTATGTAGGGCACGGGGCCAACACGTCTAGCCAGCTCGAAGTGCCACGACTTCACAGTGCACAGATTCCCATCTGGACTGAGGCAGAGACCAGGGAAAAAGACAAGTTACAGAAGGAAATAGTCAGCGGAAAAAAACTGTGGAAAAACCAGGACTTTCCGTCCCATTTCCATTCATTCCAAAGCAAAACGCTTAGCTTGCTTTCTCGGAGAGGTAAGTGTGGAAATTATGAAATTTTTTTAAAGAGTTAGCTAACAAAAGCTAGCTTGCTAAGCCATCTCCTGCTAATTACCAAGCTACTTATTAAAAAGGTAATAAAGTGAGAAATGTATGAGTTTTAGATGAGCGCTTGACAGTATGATTAGTTTAGCGAGTCGTTTTGCAGACCGCTTTTTGTCCCATTGTGTGCATGATGATGACGACCAAGTTCATTGAAACAAGTTGGTGTTAGCCATTGAGACTTGATGCTCCAATCTGGACTTAATGAGTATTTATCTACATGTCTTCAAGTGCTACCTCCCTCCGAGTGTATGGTCGTTTGTTTGATTTACCTGTTCGACTGTATGCCGTCCTGTTGTAATTCAGTTCATGGAATGTGTCTTGCCAAATGTTGGAGGATGAGAGGGAAATAAAGATATGGTAGATGAATCTAATGAGCTTTAATTCATTGCTGAAGCCACACGGATGTGAAAACGTCACATCATAACGAATTGGCTCCCTGTGGATGCAGGGATTGACTGATGCATGGACATGAATGGGGAGACCTATGCTGACGATTATATAACAAACGTAGACTCAGCCATTTTACACCCCCTGGAGGTCCAGACGTTGACTGAATCACTTTGATTTGGTTGAAGTCTTTTTAAGTAGTTGTTTTTTTTCAGTTGTAGGCTTATTAATTTCAAGACTGTCAAACTTGTGGTTTAGATGATGTGGCTTAGATGATAAGATTTCATTTAAAAAAAAAAAAAACATCAAGCCAAAAAATCGATGCAGGGCCTTACACATTACTAAGTATCTCTAACATGAACTTGCTGAAATAAAAAGGACATACTGAAATGCTACCACTCATTTTTGTTGTTTGTATAAGTAGTTGTATTTATACGCGTGACAAGTCCCCTAAGGCTAGGCCTACGTGTTCATGCAAAAAAATGTCTAATGTCACCGCCAGCCTGTGTCCTGTACCTAGAAAGTACATAAGGAAAGTACATGGGTCTTAAACAGTGGGAAGGATTTTCTGTTCCCGTTCGTGTTCTATACTCATGATGTAAGCCTAACAGCAGCCTCTTGAGGCCAGTGGGCTGAACTACTCCCGGACTTTAGCGTCTTCACCGTGTAATCATACTCGTCGATCTCGTTGCACTGTCGGTTTCGTTTCAGCTCGGTAGGACACTATTTCCTTATTGTAAGATCAGCTGTTTACAGGCGCTTACTTCTCGGTACCTGTGTTCAGGTTTTGTTTTGATATTTAACACTTTAGCGGTACTTTTACACTACATTTGTCCCTTGTTCTTTTACGCATTAGACACCAAAAGAAAGTTTAGTGTGCTAACTTTTCAATGTTGGGTAATTTTAACAGTGCGTTTCTGTTGCCAGGAAATTACATCTGAAGCATGGATATCTACGACCCGCAGACCCTTGGGATCATTGTTTTTGGTGGATTCATGGTGATCTCTGCCATAGGCATAGTACTGGTCTCCACCTTCTCCATGAAGGAGACCTCCTACGAAGAGGCACTGGCCAAGCAACGGAGAGAACTGGGCAAGATTCAGCCCGCTCGTTCGGACAAGAAGAAGAAGGACAAGGCCTCCGAGAAGAAGACCAAAACCAAGAAAAAGGACGACAAACCCAACGGGAAGATCCCTGAGCCAGAGGAGGAACCGGATACCCCCGAGACCATCCCGGACCCAGAACCGGCTCCCGTCCCCCTTGTGGCCGCCGCTCCAGAACCCAAAGCCCCAGCCCCGGCGCCCGTAGATGTCCAGCTCAAGGCCGCCGCCGCCCCGGCCGAGCCCTCGCCAAAGGACAAGAAGAAGAAAAAGGCAGCCAAGGTGGAGCCCGCCCCCACGCCGGCGCCGCCCACCACCTCTGCTGCTCCTGAGCCCACCAAGCCTACGCCCACCCAGGCCAAGTCTGCCCCAGCCCCGGCTAAACCTGCTCCCCTGCAGGCCAAGGCCGTCCCGGCGGAGGCCAAGTCTCCTCCCGCTACCGCAGCCCCAGCAAAGTCAGCCCCGGCACCGGCCAAGTCTTCCCCGGCCTCGGCCAAATCGGCCCCCGCTTCTGCTCCGGCGAAGCCGGCGGCCGTCCCGAGTAAGTCTGCCCCCACCCAATCCAAGCCCCCTCAGCTCACCGCCAAGTCTGCCAAGGCCGCCCCCGCACTGGAGGCGTCGTCCAAGGAGGTCCCGGTGATGGCAGTGCCCCCTGTGGGCTCTCAGAAGAATGGCACCGTGGCCCCGGCCAAAGCCCAGGAGTCCAAGAAGAAAGCCCCCAAGAAGAGGTCTGAGCCCGGTAAGTCTGTGTTGCCCATCAGGCTTTAACCGTGACCTTGTGACGGTCACCAGATTGGAATAAATGGGGTCTGATGTGGACGTGGGTCCCTCCCTATCCCAGGCACTAATGCTTTGGGGCTTGGAGCTTTTAGCTGTGTATTCGTGGGAAGTAGTGTCGATGGGAGGGGGTACGGAACATCTGGCCCTCCATTCTGGAGGGGAAGGGAGGGCCACGGCTGGCCGGTCCAAACACACCACTGGACTGTTGGGTGAGCTGACAAAGGCTCTCTCAATTCCCCCCCCCCCCCCCCCGCCCCAACAATAGCTGTGTTTCTCCGCTGCCTGAGTAGGGCTGTCCCTGCCTGGTGCCACTGTTCCTTTCAACTGTGTTAACCAGAGCTTCCTTCTCCACTCTCCCAGGAAAGATGTCCAAGTAGTCCACGTCTCAAGTGTGTGGAAGGGGGAGGGGAGGGGGAGAGGACAATCAGGCAATGCAAAACCCATATATATGGGCTTTTTATGCCTTCCATGGACAGTGAATGGAGACGGGGAAAGTAGGCTGATGAAGAGAGGGGAGGACATGTAGCATAGGACCACAGGTAGCTCTAGCGGGTTAGTGTGTCCCTACCACAGCATGCATCATTCACAGCATCTGTCCCTCTGTACCCATGGTGTAGCAGCCGAGGCCGCAGACCCCGCGGACACACCCCTGTACCTGCCCTACAAGTCCCTGATGTCCACGGTCCGCAGCATGGTGTTCAGCGAGGGGGAGGCCCACAGGCTCATCGAGGTCCTGTCCGAGAAGGCCGGCATCGTCCAGGACACCTGGCACACGGTATTACAAGGGCGGTGTGGCGCTCCACAGGGGGAGGGACCCGGCACAAACACACACACACGTGTTTTTTTTTTTTTTTAATTAGTTTAAAACGATAATTAGAAATCCCAAGTACGTGTTACAAGCAGCTCTAGGCCCCAAAAAGAACATATCACGTGACAACGCTGCGTGTAACAAGGCTAAATTGAAGAGGTGTGGTTTTTAACTATTTGTTTCTACGTTGTATAAACTATAGATATATTGATTGAAGGTGCAGTTCTGCACCACTGCAGAACACAATTTCCTGCCTCCAAGCAGCGCTCCGTGGTGACCTTTTTTTAGGCGCGAGGCCAATTAGCAACACAAGTCTGGGGCAGACAAATAATCATTTCTTTATTTTTTGTCTCTTGTTCTCGAACCCTCCTTCGCTGTCCCCCCTCTTGCCGTTGCCCTCCCTCCCCTCCCCTCCCCAGGCCACCCAGAAGGGAGACCCGGTGGCTGTGCTGAAGAAGCAGCTCGAGGAGAAGGAGAAACAGCTGGCAGCTGAGCACGAAGACGCGGCCGCCGCCAAGAGCCGACTGAGAGAGATGACAAAGGTTGAACTTTGCTACAGCTATCTGGTTCGGCACACAAACAATGCGTTAAATTGCCCTGTATCCGATTTCCTGCCCGTCTAAATGAAAGGGAAAAACCATGTTGGGACGTTTGTGCCAGGAATGCCACCGCAGCCCCCGAGTCAGCCGTTCAAAAACCCCCCTGTGGCATCATGACGTGTAATGAATGTGTGGTGAATGAACAACACGACTCCTGCCGTGGCGTTCCCAACAGGAGCTCTCGACGGAGAAGTCCAAGGTGGCCGGCGTGGAGACGAGGCTGAGCTCCCAGCTCAGCAAGCGGGAGCAGGAGATGATCGCCCTGCAGGCCCGCATGCAGGCCAGCTACCAGGACCACGTGGCCCAGACCCAGCGGCTCAACAACAAGGTAGGAGTCATGGGCGTCGTTTCAGTGGTGGTGAAATTGGGTCAAACCCGTATCATGGAAGCCATGTTATCGGTCCCAAAGCGTCGTCGCCCCGTTTGTGTTAGTTTGCAATGCACAGGGTGGGTTTGGGGCTCTAAACCTGGCTTGGCAACAGCAGTTTTCCCAACACTAATTGTACGATTCTCCCTATTGAAATGCCCCTTCTGTACACCGCTGTGTGGTCGATCAGGTCACGACTCTGCAGCAGCAGCTGGAGAAGGGGCCGAGTGCCCAGCTCACCCGCCTGCAGCAGGAGAACTCCATCCTCCGAGACGCCCTGAACCAGGCCACCAGCCAGGCTGAGAGCAAGTGAGTCTGTGTGTCCCCCCCCGGCTGGACCTCCACAAGCGGAGGTTGATGATACCGATTTAGTTTCATTCAAGTATTAATTGTATGTGTGTGTGTGTGTGTCTCCTCAGGCAAAATGCCGAGTTGGCCAAGCTGCGTCAGGACTGTGCGAAGCTGTCCAAGGAGCTGGGGGAGAAGACTGAGGTGCTGCAGGCCGACGAGCACGCAAAGAAAGGCCTGGAGGCCAAGGTGTCCGCCACCGAGAAGCAGTTTGCGGCGCTGCAGGTTGGCTAGGCCCCACCTGCTATTAGCATCTCTCTCTCTCTCACACACACACGCTAATTAGCCCCACCTGCTATTAGCATCTCTCTCTCACACACACACACGCTAATTATTTATTTAATTCATTGAGACACACACACACCTGAGGAGGGAAGCTGGCTCTCTTTAGAGTAGCCATTATTCACTCACTCACTCACACACGCACTATGCCCAGCGGTACTGCGTTTCGCTGGGTGGTTTTTTTTATGGACTTCTTCAACTTCAGAATGCCTCATTCCTGCCAGACACCCAGCAGACGTTAAAGGAAGACTGATAGTTAGTCTGGGTAGCGGTCAGGGTCGTATTATTTAGTGGGGGTCCTCCCTGGGCCCCGGGGCCCGTAATGGCGGCGCTGTGGGAGCCGGGCCCCACCTCATAATGACAGGGCCCGGGGCCGGCGCTGGAATGCGTCCACCGAGGCTCGGGAGTTGTTCTATGTGCGTGTAAGCGGGGAGCAGCTGGAATGCGTACATGCCCCTGCGGCCCCTTTTTATCACATTATTCACCCGCTGGGCCCCCGCAGCATGGCGCCCGAGTGATCACTGCACGCTTTGGGTTACGTGTTGCTGTAGCTCTCTGCGCCGGCCGCTGTACCCGCGTCTTACCGGGTTGAATGATGGCTGGCCTTTTTGTTTTGAGGCCAACCAAACGTCTCCCACCGCTCGTAACAGGCGTTCGTTCTTCAGCACACCTGAGTCACGGCGGCGGCTGGGCGGGGAGCCACAGAACAAAAACACACACACACGTACACACACACGTCACACAGAAGGAAACCCGAACCGGCTCGTAGAACTACACTGGGATACACGTAGGTGCCCTCTGCTGCCCCCTGCTGTGCGGTTGATCCACTGCCGCATTGTGCACTCTGCTCACCGTCAGGTCAGCCACGCGGAGAGCGAGCAGGCCCTGCAGAGGAAGCTGGAGGAGGTGTGCGCGGAGCTCCGGGCCGCCCAGGGAGGCATGGAGAAGGCCACCCAGGACAGCAGCAGCCTCTCAGGTTGGAGACTGGGGGGGGGAAATTCCCCTCGTATTGTTTGGTTATCTTGAACATGCACCATGTCGCTTTTCTACTGCAGCTATTTACTCTGTTAATAAATATCAGAACTGGAACTATAAGCAGTATTTTTTTTATTCTGGTTTTCTGAAACTGTAACTGTAACCGTAGCTCAAGCACAAGCCACTAGAGGCCGCTAATAGGACAACTTAAATCGGCTGGTATTCAATGTACTCAAAAATGGCACGCATCTTAGATTGAATGTTGGGCTATAGACTTTTTTTTTTTTAAATTAGATTAACTGAGAAGCACAGCTACCTGTGCCTGGCCTTACCTGTATGACTGTCCCCTGGCCACAGAGCTCCAGGTGCGGCTGGGCAGCATGGAGGAAGAGCTGGAGTCGCGGTCCGAGCGCGTCGCAGCCCTGACCGCCCAGCTGCAGCAGACGGCCGGCGAGAAGGTCCAGCTGGAGCAGCAGGTGTCCTCCATCACGGCCCTGCTGGAGGCCAGCGAAGGCAAGGGGGAGGAGAGCGACTCTGCACAGGTGAGTGTGTGTGTGCGTGTGTGACAAGGGGTGCGAGGGACTGCGAGTGAACCTTTTTAAGATGGCAGCCCGCGGCGCGCCGGAGTCAATTGTCTTGAATTGCGTTTAACATTTTCCAGGCGGATGCCGCGGAGGTAGAACAGCTGAAACTCGGGTGAGTGTGGAACTCCTGCTTCAGGACGTTTTTAAGTGAAGGATGTCACCGTTTTATTGACGTGGTTGATCTGCGCTCCCCAGGCTGCAGGAGCGTGACAGCCGGCTGGCCACTCTCGACGAGGAGCTGGCACAGCTCAGGATGAAGGCGGCTGCTGTAAGGTTTTTTTTTCGTTTGGTGTACATTTAGGTTTCTTTTTGTTTCGCACAACAGAAGAGTTGTGGTATTTTGGCGGACGGCTGCGTAATAACAACGGGCTGTTCTGATTCCCTCAGCAGGAAGAGTCTTGTGCAGAGGTGGAGCTTCAGAAAAGGTATGCGCTCTCTAACGAACCGCACACTTTGTCCAGACTTATCGACGTGTTTTTAGGCTTGGTGTATTTTTTTTTTTCTGTTTTCTGTCTTGATTTTTCTAATCACATCAGTCCACTGTGTCTTTTTAGCCAAGACAGCAGCCTTGTTGCAACACTTCAAAGTGAACTTAAAACCCTCTATGAAGAACTGGAGCAGCTGAAGAGCACACCTGTAAGATTTCACCTTTTGTTTTGTGCTATAAAACTTCCATTCCCCAGTTCCCCCAAAATGTGAGTGTCAAGTACTAAGTTTGAAGTAACAATTGTGTTTTTGTCCTTGTCTAGCAACCTGATAATTCAGGAGAGCTGACACAGCTACAGCTGAGGTAACCGGATATGCCTCGCACACAATTAAGCTGCCGGTCCACTCCCATCATAACCAGTTTCAGGGTCTTTTGTTTTGCCTAACTCGGCTTGTTTTGGTGCTCCGTCTTCACCCAGCCTTAGTGAGCGAGATGTCCAGCTTGTGGCGCTGCAAGGAGAACTACGGGACGAGAAGGACAAATCGACGGCCGCCAACAATGTAAGGGTCAGGACCCGACATTTCAGGGTGGCGTCACGTTGGTCGACAGCGCTGAGGCAACACCATAACAATGAGCGTCTCGATTGCACCTTCACTCCCCCTGTTCTCTTCCTCAGGATTTGGCAGAGCAAGTCGTCTCACTTCGAGCTGAAACCAAAGCTACTCTTCAGGCCATCTTCCCACAGATCGCCGTGGAGACGGAGGAGGTAGGTCCCCACCCATGACCGCAGCTGGCCCCTGAGTACCTCACTACTCTGTTAACTAACCTGATAACCCCCCCCCCCGCCCCAGTCTAACTGGTCACAGATTTATATCCAGAAGGCCCAGGAGACACTCACACACATCCAACAGAGCCAGGACTCTCAGTCGAGTACAGAGCTGCCGGTAAGACACGGGTCTCACCGTTTTGATATTCTCTGGGGCCCTTGCAGGCACCTCCTGTGTTTTTAAATGTGATGCAACAGTCGCCTCACTCCTCTGTCCATAAAAGCCCATAACATACATGTGTAAAAAGTAGAAGTAGTACAATTTTGAAGAGGATTTAATTGAGTTATTTATAGTCCTTTTTCTGTTTTTCTAGCATTTGACGGAGAAGCTGAAGGAGGCTGAGGAGGTCCAGAGTTCCCTGCAAGCCGAATGCGATCAGTACCGGTCTGTGCTGGCGGAGACGGTGAGGCCCCGGACCACCAGAACCTTGCACGCAGAACCCGAGCAGGTGACCACCACCTGGCTGGGTTCCTTGAGTCTTTTTCAACGCCTTGTTCTGTTGTCTTTTTATTTTATTTTTAGGAAGGAATGCTTAAAGACCTGCAGAACAGCGTGGAGGAGGAAGAGCTGGTGTGGAAAGCCAAGATGGCGGCATCTGAGGAGCAGCTCAGGATAGTGAGTTCCTTGGTTTTCCTTTTGGCGTTTTTGGTTTTGGTGGTCATCGTTTCTGCTGTGACTTTTGAGTTTTTATGAAATATTCATTGACATTGAAATTTATTTTTCTTTGTTCCATCCCTGTATGCTTTAAAAAAAAAAAACTAATCCTTGAAGGACATCCTGTTCTAGAGGAAATATCAATATTAAAAGATGCACAAAGCGAGGACAGAAGGTTGTTTTTGCTTTACCTTGGTCCGCATTTGGCAAGGGCGACGAGAGCAGGAGCTGATTGGCGTTGGTTATTTGAACAATGTAGAGTCAAGCCCATGTGGTAGCAACCGCTGCACAGCCAAGGCCATTGATATTCACTACCAAACACAAACTTTAATGTCTGGATGGTGTCACGAGGCTAGCATCGCTTAGCTCCAACTATAGACTCTGCCTTGTCTGTTTAGGCTCAGGAGAAGACACAAACTCTGGAAGCAGAACTTGAAAACTCAAAGGCAGAAACCCAGTCTGTAGAGAAGGTGGGTGATCAACTGGTAGATAACATAACGACTGGCTGGTAGAAAAAAAAAATAATAATATTCACAATATTTCTAACTGTGACTTGCAGCTAAAGGAGCAAATGATGCTCCTGGAAGCCCAGCTGGAGAAACAGGCTGAGGCTGCCCTGTATGCCCAGGAGATAACAGAGGTAAGTGTAACACCCACACATCAAGTAGTAAGAGGCCTGATGTTTACATGTTCACATCGCATGTCCATGGCTCAGCTGAAAACTAAAGTCTGTGTGTCTCTGTGTGTCTCAGCTGAGACTACAGCTGACTGCTTGTCAGAGCCAGCTGGACTCCGCCCAGAAGGAAGCCCAGGCCCACAAGGAGGAGCTTGCACAGGTAGAGAGCCGTGTCCCTCTGCCTGCCGTCAGGGCAGCGCAGCGGGCACAGGGGGGGGGGGGGGGGGGGGGGGCTCTCTCCTCAGGTGGACAGGAAAACAGGACGGAGATGTGGAAGTCACCTAGCCTAGAGGACACCGCCCGGCAATGTTGAGGAGCACTTTCCGTTCACCTTCATCAAAGAGGAAACGGGTGGTGGGGGAGGGGGGGTTTTAAGAGGAGAACATGTGACCGGTGACGAGCTCTGGCCTTCCCCATCCAGGTGAGGGAGCAGCTGAGCAAAACCACCACGCAACCTCGGGGCGAACAGAACGGGCCCTCTGTGGCCACGCCCAGTCAGGTCAGGGTGCTCGGCTCGGGAGGGTGCCTGCTACCTGCTGCTGCTGCTGCTGCTGCTGCTGCTGGGAGGGGGGTGGTACTGGACAGTGGAAGCCAGTGTGTCTTGGAGGACCCATTGGAGACACGGGTCGATGATTGATCAGCAGTGCTCGGCTGCTGGATCTGTCTCTGCGCGTTTTGGGCCCGCGTGGCCCCAAAAAATGTCAAGGTTGGCGATTTTGCGGAACACGGCGGGATGTGTACACGTCACGCGAATATTGGGTTCTCACCGTTCCCACATGCAGCAATTGCCGCATTTCCAGTTTGTCCAGTGCTGCCCGGACCACACCGCTGTCTGTGAATCACTGTTTGTTCTAACCGTATGTGCGCCTTGCTTTGTAAAACAAACCTAACCACGGACTTTCCTACGTCCATGTCTTCAGCATGCTTACCTTTTCCTGCTCGTATTATTTTGTTTAGATACATCTCAAGACTGCAACGTGACAGGAAAAAAAGAACCGCAGTAGCATGTTTGAGGGAGCCACTGCAGGCTTTTTCCTGTCTCCTTGCAGTCCATGGGAGTGGCCTAGATCTATCTAGAATAGCTGTGTTACATTATTAAATCGGTATGCTCACGTTTGTTCGGAATGCGACGGTCTTGTACTTAAGGCCGACAACATAAAGAAAACAAAGCGGGCCTTTCAACTTTCCACCCAAACTTTTGTTGTCTGCTTCATTATGTATGTATAAAATATGTGACCTCTGCTGCCTGAACTGAACACTGACTAGACACACTGGTCGGACAGCTTTTTGTGTGTAGGAAAGGCGCTGTGTTTACACACACACACATCCTGTGACATAGTTCATGTTGACTCTGTGGTGTTCATTTGCCGGCATCCAGGTCCAAAGCGAGTTGAGTGTGAAGACCGAGAAGCTGCACGGGGAAGAGAGCTCGAAGCGGCAGCTCTCCGAGGAGTTTCAACAGGTGAATGTGTTGCTGAACTCGGTCAGACCGCCGGGGGAGTTTGGTTGTGTGACTTAGCGTCTTGGGCCAGAGATGTTGAATACTCGCTATGGTTAACCATGCAATTGGAATGCTTGAAACCTGTTCCAGTGAGCTTACCGTATTAACGGCAATGGAAGTGTTTCACCCTCTTCTGATAAATGTACTTACTGTAAGTCGCTTTGGATAAAAACGTCTCGCTAAAATGCCCTAAATATTTTTTTTTAAAAATAATCATAAATTAAAAAGGTAACATTTTTGCTTGTGTCGGGACAGGCTCAGAAGACCGTGTCAGAGCTCCAGACACAGCTGGACCTCCTGAATGCCAACGCAGACCCCCCACAGGCGGAGGACACAGAGGACATCGCCCAGCTCAAGGTGCCCTGACGAGTCCACCCTCCGCCCACCGTGCCACGCGGGCCGGTGGGCTTGCGGCGGCGGTAACGTTGGCTGCGGTCGCCGAGCAACCACCTCGGGCACCGCCGGCTCACACGGGGGACGGATTTTGAGTGATGATTGATTTTGGCGAACGTTTCTTTTTCGGGATTTTTTTATTTTTTAATGTAACCTCATTTCTCCTCGACATCTTGTGTGTTAACACACCGACTTCCGTAATGAATCGTAGTCAGCGGGCAAACTGGAGCGCGGCCATCAATAGGACGTCGACATTACCGGCAGATGTTGATCGAGTAAAAACTATTTATGTGGAAGCAGATGCACAAAAGTGTTTGGGCAGCAACCGGTGGTCAGAGCTAGAAATGGGGTCAGCGGCTAAAACCATCTTGTTTAGTGTTCTCCTGAAGCAATGTTGTGTGGTCTGTGGTCTTGAAGGAGCGCCTGGAGAAGGAAAAGAAGCTGTCCAAGGACCTGGGCCAGGCGGCCACGAAGCTCCAGTCTCTTCTCAAGGTGACCCAGGAGCAGCTGACCAAAGAGCAGGATGCCGTGCGATCTCTGCAGGAGCACCTGGATGGCAAGGTGAGCTGCACCGCACCTCACGGCCTCTCCTGCCTCATATTCGCTGTCGGTTTTGACCGGGCACTTTTTTGTACTTTTGTGTTATACATCAATTATTTGTCTTGAAGGGCCAATATGTGGAACTGAAGGAAGGAACCTCTGTCTGAAGACCCCGACTGACCTGAAGACACTACACAAAACTGCCAAATGATGCCTTATGATTACCATAGTCGTGCATTCCAAATATAAATATATATTTTTGCTTTTCTTGTACTGTAGTTCATCACAATTTTTTAAGAATCGAGTGGTTGATATCCAGAACATTTCAGTGTAGGATCATTGTAGGAATGCTGCGAAACTCTGGCATTAATGCTGAAGAAGTCTATTGTCATCCATTCCATAAGAAATTCTGGCTATGTCAGAAGTTGTTATTCCCCCTGCATTATAATATTGCCCCATAGCTCAGTGTTAAAAGGGAAATGGATTGTATGTCAACGTGTACGTCCGCCTGTGCAATTTCTTTGTATGTCTTTTTGTATGTGATTAAACGTCGGGAACATTTCATGGTACAGCTGCCAATCATTGTATAACTGAATAAAGCTGAACAAGGTAACGGGTTGGCGGTCTGTTGTGGCTGGTGAAGTTGCCAAAGAACTACCACCACGCATACACACAATCTCATATCACCAATACTTTTATTTTCTATTCGGTTGGTTCCACTTAAGTGTGACTCAATTGAACTGTTTATTTTTAAGGAATGTTTTGAATCCAATTTTCACAATATGGCGTTGTTGTACTCCACTCACCGTGGATGAACAATGAACTGACCAATTATCGAGCCAAACAAGCTTGGACTCGGCAAACCTTTCATCATGGCTCTAGCAGAGCAGCATTTGATCTTATCTGCTGTTGAACCATATTTCCCCCATCAGCTCACTGCCTAGTTAACCACAGGTTGACAAATCCAAATGATGCCCATTTTCCTTTTTTTGCATCTACCAAATCGCCATGTACTGCACAGCAACCATCCCTGCCATGCGGAGGATCACAGCACCTGGGGCCCACCATGTTAGGAGTGGCTCCGGGACCGTGTGATCCAGGTGCTGGGGACAAGTTTGTAAACAATATTCTAAATACTGCTGCTTGAGGAACATCCAGCCTCCAAAATAAACTATTGTGGCTGTAGACCGTTTTAACCCAGGTCAAATCTTCCCACTTTTCTCAGTAAATGTTAGTCAAAATCAATTACCTGGAGTCAAGGCAGGATTAGATCAAAACTCTGGCCAGCCAACCCCCACAAGTAAACACCCCACTCGGCCTGCCGAGCTGTGCAGCTTTAACAAGACAGTATCCACTCAGCAGTAATGCATAGTGACAGCATCAAGTGCAAAACATGAATGTCCACCTCCCTGTGAGCTTCAGCAAGTTTATTAGATATTAAGAACCATTAGGTAGATGCAAAAATCACAAAAGCTGGCATGGGGCATAATTGATAATGAGGGCATGCCTTTTGGCAAGTGCTTGGTACATAATAGAAACCATAAGAGACAATTATACAAAATGGTTAATGATACTGCATCAACAAGAACAATGCATCTTTTTTTTTTTTTAAACCAAGAACAGCATTGGTGGACACTTTACCAAGCACTGAGGAATACAGATTGACTTGTTGATGGACCCATTTAATTTAAATGTATACGTTTTTTCCACAATGGCGTTCAATTTTTTGTTTTATTTGAGCTACAGCAACATAGTTATAGTAAATGGTACAAGTGATGGTGAGGACTCATTTAACATCCATCCCCTCCAGCTTTGTAATCTGCTTTCCAAGTTTTTCCAGAAAAAAGCTCTTGTCCTTTATTTCTGCCTCCTCATTTATCTCCCAGTTATACTTAATGGAGCTTCCTGAAGTTAAAAAAAAAAAAAAAAAAAAAACAAGATCAGAATCAAGTTAACATTTTACATTTGTATCCAAATATCAAAACACTATGCACGCCAACACACTATGAAAGCACACAAAATAAATACATCACCAAGTCCCGTCATTACTGGGTACAATGGGAAAGGTTGTGCTGCAGTCTGAGGTAAGGGAAGAAGGTACATTACCTATTGCCCTTTTGAACGCATCTTTGGAACTGGCATACTTCATTTTTATTTTGACCGGTGATGAATCAGGGGTCCTGGGACAAAAAAATTAAATGGTTAAGCAGCAATGTTTTTGCTGATCCTGCAGCATTAGCTCCATGAAAATGGCACTTTATAATTGCTTTGTAACTTGGCACTTAGCCAGCGATGTTGTATACTAGCAATGGTTAGTCTAGCAATTGAAATGCTTGAAACTTGTTCTGGTGACTTGCTTACTGTATTAACAGCAATTAAGTGTTTCACCTTCTGACAAATGTACTTATTGTAAGTCGCTTTGGATAAAAGTGTCTGCTTAAAGGGATATTCCGCCATTTTTGGAAATAAGCTCATTTTCCACCTTCCCTCGAGCAAAACAATCGAGCTTTACCCTTTTCCCGTTCATCCAGCCGTTCTGTGAGTCTGGCGGTACAACTTTTAGCTGTAGCTTAGCATAGATCATTGAATCGGATTAGACCATTAGCATCTCGCCCGCTCTAACTGAAAGTTGCTGGAACTCATTGCTTTATGCCTACCGGGACTATACTTTGAGGCGCGTCATATAACTGCGCCCATGGTACCTTTGCAACTTTCCTTGATTATTACGCCAGAATGAGAGTATAGTTCCGGGTAAAATCAGCCTAGAAAATCGCCACGTTTCATTTTCCGTCGGTCTTATTGCACTTTCAAACTTGAGAAGAGACTAGTTTTAAATGGGAAAAATTCCGGAAATCGTAGTCACTTCTAAGCGTGATGCTAGCGGGCGAGATTCTAACGGTCTAATCCGATTCAATGATCTATGCTAAGCTACAGCTAAAAGTTGTACCGCCAGACTCACAGAACGGCTGGATGAACGGGAAAAGGGTAAAGCTCGATTGTTTTGCTCAAGGGAAGGTGGAAAATGAGCTTATTTCCAAAAATGGCGGAATATCCCTCAATCAATCCCTCATATGCCCTCAATGTAAAATTAGGAAAGGCCAGCGTCATCAAATTAGATCATTTCATGACCGCATCACCATTTAATGAGTCATTGACGCCCAGTTTTGTTTCAATGCAGTAATGTCTTGTGACTGGAAGCACATAAATCTATGCCATTTTAAAAATCTCCGAGACTGAAACAAATCCCTCAACAGGAGTGAAATGTTGGGTTTTTGCCGGCCTAGCCGAAACACGTCACGTTCCACTTTAAACATCGGTTTATCCATGGGCCAACTTAACTCACTCCACCTACTCTACACCTTTTTGTAAATGTCATGCTGTTCGTACTCCACCTGAAACCGAGGGTTCACTTGCTCTTTAAGTAAATACGTGGCATCATCGCCAGTGCAGCTGTAAACATTTGACCGTCAGCAACACAAACCCAGACCCAAGAATCACGCTCACCACATGATGTAGACCAATTCGGATCTCTCAAATTCCTTGGTTTCGTATTCGCAATCGTAGACGGCATAGCACCCACTGTATGACAGAATCTTGTCCTGGAAAACCTTGAAGACGTCTTTGTTGGCCAAATCCTTTACTCTGACGATGTTGTCACGATCCACGACGATCTCGCCTTGTTTGTCGTCGATGATGAAAAACAACATCTTGTACCGCTCATTCTTATCGTCCTTGTTGAGGTGGACCGTCATGGTTTCGACTAATCTCTTCGCCTCATCAGATACAAGGACTCCCGACGACTGTTAGAAATCGGTTAAAAACACACACACAAAAAACACTTTGCACATCACATCTTCAATGTCAAAGCACGGATTGCACAATTCATACAAAAGGCCTACGTGTGAATATCTCTTTTAAAACGATTCGCTTTTCATTGGCAACGCATTCTTAAGTGAAACGCATTTCACAAAATAAAAACGAGTGAGACTGCAGGGAAATGCATCAATCAACTGTAGGAGGAAAAAAAACACAACTTGGTGTTAATTAAGAACACAGGTGACTGAATAATGATTTCAATCAATTCAAAGAGAACTACAGCGATTCAATACTAAGCGACATCCAAATGGATGTAATAAAAAAAAAAATAGGGCTCGGCAACAGCATTCCAGTAGAGTGGCACTGAATGCCGTTCCGACTTGACTGGTGCATTCCACCACATGAGAACAAGTCGGCACAAGCCGGAGCGCTCCGGGTGCTCTGCTGTGACCAGTGAGAAGCAGGCTTTAGTTCCCCCATGTACAGAGAAACCACTCGACAAGAGACGAAACGCACGAGTTCACCCATTATAAAAACTTTAAAACAAAATAAAAAAGTAATAAAGTATCATCGTGGATAGGCCCATGTCGCCCATTCTGAAGATTAGAAGAATGTTGTGTAGAAAACTACACAACATTAATTAACAAAAAAAACTTAATTGACGTATTGTGCGTGTAAGAACAAGAGGTAAAACGGGTTACAATCAACTCGACGTTGACTTAATAAGACGCAAGACTGGAGATTCCTTAGTAGCCGATAAACCCAAAACGATTGAACGCCACTCCACCTTGGAAAGCTTACTTACCATCTCTGCCTGCGTGTGTGTGTGTGTGTGTGTGTGTGTGCGTGGTACAGGAACAAGAGTTGTGCTCCGCGAAAAGTTTGTTAAAAAATAAGCAGGTCCAAGTGGGCGGAGTCAACCAGACAGCGCACACCTTTACCTCCCGCCCTCAGGTGAGCTAAAACTACCTGAAATAGGCTACGCGTAACTATCCTATCGAAAAACAACCCGGGTGGTGATTGTGTGGCACGTTGTGTATTTATTTTTGTGAACAAAGGTGCAACTGTTTAAAATCATTAATTAATTAAGCATGAACTTCCGGTTCAGTAAACTCCGTAGGTAAGTAGGAACAAGGAAGAGGCGGTAGCCGCAAGGAACACCCTTATATGGGCAAGGGTCGTCTTCACGCATCTCAACCTAACTGCAACGTGGTGCGCTTTACAGCCTAATATGGTAAAAGGAGAACATGTCTGAGGAGGCCTTTTTGGCTACGAGGCGTTGCCTCTCGCAAACATACAACTCGGCGTGACTTATTTTCTGGTTCGGGCATATTATGTTTAGATGAGAATGAGGCCTATGGATGAGACAAGTATAGGGGAACGCCCTCATGGTTTGTCACGCGATAAATTCACATGATGTTCAGTATGTGGATGCTGAAGAAGGCAAATACAAGTCAAAGAGATGACGTGGTGTTTTATGAAGAGGATTTGTTGACTAAATTAGTAGGTAGGCCTAATGGAAAAGTGAAACGAGTGTATGTAAGTATGAAAACGTTAAAAGGCCTACTTGACATTCCAAACCAGTTTTAGGGTGCTGCACATGGACAGGTACACCAGCAGATGGTGGTGATTGCTAAGTAAGCCTTGGGGAAATTTCTTGGAATTGCTAGTAGGCTTCAACAAGAGTTAAAGCATGCAAAGTGAAGCCCTCATGAATCCGGTCCGTAAAGAGGCCTTCCTTCCCCATCCAGTGCATATGAATGAATTGTGAAGCACTTTTTTGGCTGCGTGGGATCAATTCCTATCTGTGAAGTGTGTTGGGAGAACACAGGCTTACACAACCTCGAGAACCGTTGCAGTGGATCCAGAACGCCGCAGCACACCTCGTGTTCAACCCTAACAAATTCTCCCACGTGACCCCCCTCTTCCAAGACCTCCACTGGCTTCCTGTAGTGGCTCGCATCAAATTCAAGACGATGCTACTGGCCTACAAAGCCGTCAATGGAACTGCCCCTACCTACCTCCAAACATTAGTGAAACCTCACGCCCCTGCTCGAGCACTCCGCTCCACTACCTCAGCTGGTCGATTGGTACCTCCATCACTAAAAGGAGGAAAAAGTTGGATGGCGAAATCTCAACTCTTCTCCGTTTTGGCATTGCAGTGGTGGAATGAGCTCCCTGCCATTGTCAGGACTGCAGATTCACTCTCCATCTTCTGGAAGAGACTCAAGACCTGCTTGTTCAGAGTTCACCTGAACCCTGCATGACCCCACCGTCATGGTCTTATTTGTTGTATGTCTTGGCACTTTAATCGCTCTTTGTAACCTGGCACTTAGTCAGAGATGTTGTATACTAGCAATGATTAATCTAGCAATTGAAATGTTTGAAACTTGTTCTGGTGACCTTCTTACTGTATTAGCAGCAATGAAATGTTTCACCTTCTTATGACAAATGTACTCTTTGTAAGTCGCTTTGGATAAAAGCGTCTGCCGAATGCCATAAATGTAAATGTCAAGACTAGAGACAACCACACGTGATTTTGAATCATTAGCAGCCAACTGCAGGCCCATGTACACACATGACTTCACCCACTGAACATGAGATGATGTTCATGTATTGATGTATTGGCAAATGTATATCCTTTATTATCACAGTGAAAACACTCCCATATATATATATATATATATATATATATATATATATATATATATATCAATTGGCATAGCATTATCAAGTGATATGTACAAGAGGGGGGAATATGGCCACAAAAATGTACACACATATCTATGATAATGTATTTAAAAATGTTCAACATGGGATTCATTCAGACTGTGTTCTTCACTGGGAAACTGCATCGACTGCCCTACAACGCCATGGACAATTCCAGCCACTGTGAATAAAAGAGAAGTGACATGTTAGTGTTGTCCAGCGCATCACCTGCAAGGCACTCGCGCGGCCGTCCTCAGCCGCGTGTCCTCCTGTGTACCTCGATAGTGTTCAGCTGCACCTTGCCCGCGTGGTTTTTGTCCAGGGTCTCGAAGGTGGCTGTGGGCGAATCGAGAGCGAACGTTAGATTTGTCACGTGTCCTTCGCTGCGGGCGATACCGGGAAAAACGGTTGCGATTGAATAACGCAACTCACAGAAGAGGATCTCCAGACGAATCAAGCAGCACACAAAGTTGTCATAGTCGATGCTGAGGTCTGGCTCACTGTAGCGCGCGACGATGACTTGATGCAGAGGGTTGCTGAGGGAAAATCCTGCCACCAAAATATATTCAAATAACACACAGAAAGAAACAACAACAAAAAAGAAGTTTCACACACAAGAGTAAAAAAAAAAAAAGTATACAATACACAAAACTTGTTTTTAATCTTCAACGCTTCAGCAAACCATTCCTTAAATTCTCACCAGCCTCCTCGACAGCCATGCGCATCTCAGACGCACTCATACAGCCGCTGCCGTTCACGTCTCTCTTCTTGTACACAACCTGTCCCAGAGGCCACACCCCCTCCATCACAACAAACACAACACCGAAGAACTGCGGATCATGTGGGTCCCTATGATGTCATGTGTTGTTCATACTACTCAACCAAGCCCCACCAGCATGTTCTCAATCTTCGTCCACAGGATCTTAAATTCCACAAGGCCAAGCTTTCCAGTTCCGTCTTTCTATTAGCGACGGGGTCAAGGAAAATATTATTTTACTCAGAATGTGATGCTCTTTTGTGTGTTTTTATGCACTTCCACTCCTCGTAAATGTCCTATAAAAGCTAGAAAGGATACATCCAGAAGATTGACCATGTTGCGACAAGTCGCCAAGCTAAACCCCGTGGTCTTAATATCACCCCCTGGGAACAGAAAATGCCAGAAATAAAAATGTATTAAATGTTGTTTCAAAAATGAGCACGAGATTATCCCAACGAGATGAAAACAAAACCTTGCTTACGCTTTGTCACCACTTTGTTGAGAACTTTCTGCAGTTCAAATGCAGACATTTCCATATCCTAAGGAATGTACAGAAATCACATCAACATAATAACCTCAACCACCAAAACTAAAGGGTACCGTCTATTTTAGCAAAAAATGCTGTGCTTAATATGCCTATTATTTATGTTTAAATTGATGCATGTACAACATACTTTTCCAGACAGTTTTCCAAACAGACTCTTAAACTTGTGACCTATATCATCTTCATCCACCTCAATCTGCAGAGGAGTCAATGAAAAAAAACAAGCTTTTGAAAAAGATTTTGTGTTTGGCAATTAATAGGACATCACAAACGCAGAACCCTTCAAATGGCACCTGTTTGACGTGGCATTCAATGGGATCATCGATCTCTCTGGAAAAAGAGACAAAAGTCACCGGTCACACATTCATATCTATGATGGTTTTGTTTTGTTTTTTTAAACTCGCGGAAGATCGAGAACGTACTGGAACTCCGCCTGCTTCTCGGTGAAGACGCGCAGGTAGAAGTCCGCGTTGTGGTTGGGCTCGTAGGTGGACGGCACGATGAGGTACTCTCCGGGAGGCAGGGAGAAGCGGTTACACACCTCCCGCGTGTTGGTGAAGGTCTCGGAGCGAGCCTCAGAGCACGTGGTCTGGAAGAACCTCTTCTTCATGTGGACCTGCCTTCTCCCAGTAAACTAAAGCAGAGGCACCACAGTTGGGGTTTTTTTTTTTTTTTTAACCGCTTAGCCATTCCAGTATAATCCTCACCAGTGATACCTGTGTGTGTTATAACTCGGTGGAAAGCAAACAGGCCCTATGAACCTCCTTTTTTCATACATACCTCTTCAGGCATCTGAAAAACAAACAAACCATCGTGGTGGTTGGCCATTATTTTCACTCAATAACACAAGATGCTCTTAGCCAACCCCCCCCCCCCCCCCCCCCCCCCCCCCCCCAGCCTCAACGGCGTTCTGTACCTCGTAAATGGCGAAGCCCATGAACTCCAGGTCGTCGCCCATCTTCCTCATGCGGCGTTTGTTCTTCTGCATCAGACCCACGATTACCGTGCAGCCCCTCTCCCCATCGTCGGGGTCATCATCCTCCTCGTCCAGCTTGATGACAAACTGGGGGTTCTTCCAGAAAGAGTCTGGCACCAGGGGCATTAGAGTTAATAGCAGTAGATGAGATCATCTTAGGCCATATTCAGTCACAAGGCAGAAGAACCCTTCCAAAGAGGCCGCTGTGCTCATGGGGTAGGTACAGGGTTGTAGGCGTAAACCTTCCCCGACAGGTAGACAGTCAGTACGTTTACATGCAGCAAGAAATTCGAATTTCTGATCGGATCAGATAATGACATGCGTAAGACCGGATCACTTGTCCGAGTATACATGCCGTTCAGAGAATCGGATTAACAGCCAGAGCATGGGCTGACTATGGACGCTATGTGGCGCTGCGCATGTGCAGAATGGCACTGCGCGTGCACAGAATGCAAAATCCGATTCAGATCCGATTGCTGAGTATACATGCCGTTAAAAGTCCGACTATGATCGAATTATCCAGGTGTAGTTATCCGATTTTAGATGTTCGAAATAGGTCCGAAGTAGGTCGGATTAAAGTGTTTACATGCACTTAAAAAGTCAGAACGATGTCTTATACGATTAGAAATTCGAATTTCTTGCTGCATGTAAACGTACTGAGAGGCCCTCGAGGGTTCAAACCGACAATCTTTCGGCTGGCCAACCCAGTGATTCTATTGGGTCTGTTGCAACTGTTGGGTTGGGACCCATAAGTGTGTTGCAAGGGCATTTTGAGGTGGGTCGCAGAGCACAGGCAATCCATAATCTTTATTAAGTAGCCTAGTATTTAACTCATGTTTTAATGTTAATCCGTGTTTCACTGGCTTACTATTTAATTGTGTTTGGCCCCAGTGGTTGAAGCATTTTGTTTGCTGAAGGTTTTTATCAGGGAAGATTTTTTTTCATGAAGGCGTTGTTCATTACTGCAATATTGGTAAATACATTTTTTTTTGGTGGTTGGGGGTTGTGACTTAATGACTAATGACACACATGGGTCCTAAGGCTTCACCAGTTGGGAACCACCGTCCCAAACCCTCTAGACTCTCCTGTCTCATACACAGTACATAGGACAATGATGAATTTGAAATAAATTGTTCAATCAGAACTGAGAGATTCTTCCTCACGTTCCTGGAGAGAAAAAAAGAACCCACATGAAGCAGTTTGTTCATGTGATTCCTGTGATGGACTCGCATGAAGCAGTTTGTTCATGTGATTCCTGTGATGGACTCGCATGAAGCAGTTTGTTCATGTGATTCCTGTGATGGACTCGCATGAAGCAGTTTGTTCACGTGATTCCTGTGATGGACTCGCATGAAGCAGTTTGTTCACGTGATTCCTGTGATGGACTCGCATGAAGCAGTTTGTTCATGTGATTCCTGTGATGGACTCGCATGAAGCAGTTTGTTCATGTGATTCCTGTGATGGACTCGCATGAAGCAGTTTGTTCATGTGATTCCTGTGATGGACTCGCGTGAAGCAGTTTGTTCATGTGATTCCTGTGATGGACTCGCATGAAGCAGTTTGTTCATGTGATTCCTGTGATGGACTCGCATGAAGCAGTTTGTTCATGTGATTCCTGTGATGGACTCGCGTGATTCTTGCCGTTTCTGGCTTGCCTCTTCGTGGCTGAGCACACACTCATCGTTTAAACCGCTTTGGATAAACGCTGCTAGACAAGCGTCCCTGAATGTAGCGGAGTGGGCTGCGGCTGTCGTGTTGTGCTTTGGGACGCTACCAGGGTAGTTCCTGCAGCCCCCAGCCGTGGAGCCTCGTCTCCATCCTTCCTCAAACTCGGACAGGGCCCACTTCTTGTACTGGTCGTCCGTCAGTGCGTCCGGCGTGAGGTTACAGATCTCCAGTGTGGTGTACTGGCGCAGGAAATCAGAGAAGGACATCCTGGGGACAACAGAAGACACGCCGCGACACACTTATTGACACAGCGGGCGAGCGGCCGATCTGTTACTACTACACCGAGTGTCTGAGAACAGCCGTCGACACTCATAGAAATACACCAGAAAAACCGGACGGTCGGCTGCTTCGGACGCTGTGGCTGCAGGCAGTGTCTGCACGGCGGCATTGGCGTGCCAGGAAGTGTTTCCAACAAACCGCTGCCGGCTGCAGCACACGGAACTGAGACAACAGCATGTGAGAGAGAGCATTTATCGAGTCGGCTTCAGTTTCCTTGACGTCGAAAGAATGGAAGCAAACGTCCGAAACGTTACCAAAACTCTCCGTCCTCTGAGCGTTTCTTCAGTCTGTCTCGATCCTCGGGCATCAAGTAGCGCCATTCTGCAGAGCTGCGGGACACGGAGTGCAGAGCAGCGGTCAACTCAATGCAAATGACTGCACGTTATTCCAATACAAATTGCGTTCTGCACATTTGCATTTACTGACAAAAGAACATTCCCCCGCTGTCGCACTCCAACCACAGGGATGAACGGATACGGTGGCCTCCCTCGTGAAAGCCCACGTAATGTCTATTTGAATTCAACATGGGAACGCCGAGTTCTAAGTCACATGATGAAAAAAAAAATGTCATGCAGTCAGTACGGAGTTAAACTGCGAGTGCAGTCATAGTCAGGTTTTGCAAGGATGCCACTAAACAGCTACGGGCTGTCAGAGCATACACACCCATATTGCTGTATTGATCAGAACTCGCTAGCTTAGGTTAAGTGTGAGTCACTATACACATGACGACGGTTTTACAGAGTGTAGCCTCAGTCACACAACCCAACGTGGCTGTTGGGTTGTGTTGTGGTTTGGTGAAACCTAAAGTCAACTCGGGAGAAATTAGAGCAAAACCCGGGTCACATGACATGACTCTCTGAACACTCACTTGTCACTCCACGCCCCGGTCCACTCCACCTGCCCCCACGGGTTCCTCACGCGGATCAGCTGAACCTCGGCGCCCCTGCACGCCACCTGGTGGACACGCCAGAGACACGCATGTCAGTCTCCCAAAGGAACAAAAGACGTCGTCGCCAATCAGCAATTAAATATGTTGTTTTATTTACTGTATGTGACCAGATTTCAAACAAAGCAGGATATTAGGATGGGACAAAACAGAGAGGCGGCAATATAACAAATTGGGGGATTTAATAAATATTACATTTTGGGAAAGGTGCATATAGCAGCCACCAGGGCAAAAATCGAATCCACTATGAAACCATCTCTTGTGTTTACAGTGCGCCTGTTGGATTTGGACGCGAGATGACTCACTGCACCTCTGCGTGGTTCTTTCAAAAGTGGGGCGGCACCTCACCTGCTCTGCTCCTGTCACCGAGTAGGCGTGGCCCTTTACCAGCTTACGGAAGGTGACCGCCTCTGAATCTGCAGCACTGGTGATCTGTGAGGGCAGAGGTGGGGGGGGGGGAGATTGAGCAGTGAACGCTACAACCACGTGGAATGAGGCGTTCCCGTGACGTGAGGAGTGAGCCAACCAACAAACACACACGTTGATGCTGCAGCCCAGGAGAGAGCCTCTGTCCAGGGCCTTCCTGATGATCTTGAAGAGGTGGGGCCGGGCCTTCTGCAGGTCGTGCTTCTCCGCGATTCCACCGGTGAAGTCCTCGAAGCCTTCTGTCGTAGTGCCGCCTGACAAGGCCTCGTAGCAGCCATTCAGCCTGCAGAGAAGTGCAGACCTCAGTGGTCTCGAACAACAACACATCAGACAGACAGACAGACAGACAGACAGACAGACAGACATCCAGCAGGGCAACACTAGAAGATGCCTTGGGGTCCTGCCGGGCCCTCCGATCACACTTGGTGGAGACCTTCCATAATCAGAATAGGACTTCTGTACTTAGCATAGGCCTAGCATAGGTTACTTAGCATAGGCCTTCTATACCTAATGTAAGTCTATCTACTTGTATAGCAAAGGCTGTTCATACTTAAAATAGGTCTTCAATACTTAGCAAAGGCCATCCATACTTAGTGTAGGTCTGCTATAATCAGCGTAGCCCTTCCATACTTAACATATGGCCTGCGTAGTTAGCCTCAGCCTTATACTTGGTGTACTCAGCCTTCTATACGTAGTTTAGTCCACACTTAGCATAAGGCGAATGATCATTATTATTAAATAACGGCTAGCCTCGTACTTTGCGTAGGCCTTCTCCAGCAGGGCACTCCAGAACTCCGAGCTGTCGGCGGAGTGAACGAACAGCAGCTCCCCGTCTCTGGTGGGCAGGCGGTCGTCCACCACCACGTCCACCCAGTCACCGAACTGCCAGAACTGAGGACACACACACGCAGAGGGCACGCCGTGAGCCGGGCTGCGCTCCCTACACCGCCACCGCCACTGCCTCCTCCTCCTCCTCCTCCTCCTCCTCCTACAGTATGTCACACTGTCCCGCCACTTGATTTTCTACTCACTCTACATGTTGGCATTGTTGTGGTGGTTAAACATCCCGTTAGACCAGCTTATCAAAGCTGGGGCCGCTTTGAGAAGAGTATAGCGGGTACATAGGTTGTAGGGGGGGGGGGGGGGCGACGCTAGCCCATCTCAGTGAGCCTGAGCATGCTAGCACAGGTTTGTATGTATGCTATAACATTCCTGCAGCCCTACCGCCAGACAGCAAGTACATTTTTTCTTCAGAAAATGCACCTAATGTGTGCAAAGTTCAACGGTGGGGAAATGATACAGGGATATTAGAATTTTACTGTAGGCATATAATAAGGCAATAATGCTGAATTCTTACATCTTACATTCTTACATCATTTGTATTTATCTTTTTTTTCTGGAAATAAAACTTTCTAATTTCTTACACTGACGCACTAATGCACTACTACACCCTATAAACCTGGAAAACACTTTTAAACACTTAAACTCACTTTTAAAACTCTACCACAACTTACTTTTTAATCTAGCAGGCCCCGCCATCGTATTG
The DNA here is from genome assembly GCA_036785325.1 of Urophycis tenuis. Taxonomy (NCBI): domain Eukaryota; kingdom Metazoa; phylum Chordata; class Actinopteri; order Gadiformes; family Phycidae; genus Urophycis; species Urophycis tenuis. Next base: position 91,501 of record JAXIVH010000392.1, read on the forward strand.
ATTGTTGTTTGTATTGTCTACTGTTATTGTTGATTCTTCACTCTTTACTGTTGCGCACGAACCACAAAGACAACTTCCTCGTAGGTGCATACCAACTTGGCGATGAACATCTTTCTGAGCTCTGAAGTGGTGAGGTACACTTGAAGCTGTGAAAGACGTGGCGTTTCAAGCCAGCGCAAGTCAGAAATGTGCACAAATAAGCCCTCCTCACCTCTACCTCATCCTCCCCTCTCCAAACCCCACCCACCCTCGCTCGCTGAAAATAAACTAACATGACTCTTGGTGGCTCTGATACAACACGTTGCAAAAACCAAAACAAAAAGCAAATAATAAGGCCTATAAGCGACCCGTTATCAGTATGGCTTCCTTACGTGCTTGGGTTCGGGGAATGGGTTGTTTTTCTTCCTTTGAGACGTTCATGACCCGAGGGCCCACAACAGCCGTCATTACCTGCTCGTGAATGTTCGTGAGTGTTCGCGAGTGTTCGTGACTGCGTGCGTGTGCATGTCTGTGGTGATTTTAATGTCGACCTGAAAGTGGAAAATTCCAGCGTAGTTGTGTTCGAAGCCCTGGTTGGGTGGGACGACGTGAGACAACACCTGCTTGTTGAGTGTCAGGGAGGCGATGGCTGCCAGGAGCCAGCAGTCACCTGGACACAGGGGATTTGACAAAAAAAAAAGACGCGCACAATGCAAGGTTGGACCTGTTGTATTTTCCTTAGCCTCGTGTGTGTTTGGGTATCTGCCCGTTGTCTTTAAGCCGACAAAGCTGAAGGAATGTGTTTCTTTCTCAACATGCGTTGCTGCTCCGCCTGTCTGGGTGCAGACTGAAAGGTGAAGCGATGACGTGTAATGCAACCCTGTAATTGCCCAGGTGAGGAGGTGCGCAGGACTCAGCGCCGAGGTATGTTCAGAGGCGTGAAACGTGTGTAAGTGTGAGACGTTTCCGCAACACCGGTTTTTTAAAACGAGAGGAACTCGTTGTGCCTTGGCTCATTACGTTTACAATGAAGTGGCAGAGAAATTAAATATATCCGTCTGTGTGACTCGTTACTTTTTAGGCATATGGTTCATGCCGTGCGTGTGCAAATCATCAAGCAACAACACAATCTGACCTTTTATAAGGAGCATGTATTTTTCAGTGACATGCTTTTATTTGTATGTACGCTGTGTTTAAAGGATGTGATATGCTTTATATTTTGTGAATACTATCTAAAAGAGATTTGATTTTGTTTTGTTTTTATTGCAAAATATTCTGAAACGCACCATGTTCAGCTAGGCCTACTGTATGACTCGAGTGAAATGGTGCGGGGACCGGGCAGGTTCCCCGGGGGAAAAGAACTGTACAACAATACATGCTTGTGTGTATCTTACCAAGTGCTCCTTGACAAATGTCGGTTCTTGTAGCGTCTTCCAGTATAAATTTTGGATTTCTGCACAGTTCCTGGAATACATAATCAACCAAACAGTTTGTCAATCCATCAACATTGATTGACTAACGGGTGTGATGTTGGATGTTATCGTTCTGGATGTGAATGTGTGAATGTGACAATGGAAGAACCATAATTATAGACGTCTCATTCCGCCAGCACCTTCAACATGCCACATTTCTTTGGGTATTTAGTACTACCGGTGTGGTTTGACTGTGTAGGGACACCGTACCAGTATACGCCCCCTACTGGTTGTTTTGGGTCATATTGGCAAATTATTACCGATTCTGTCATGTAGGTTGGCCAACAGGCTCCGTTGGACATTATTATTGACCTTATTCTAATCAATTTGTCCTGCTACCCCCCCCCCCCCCCCATAACAAACCTCTTAAACCTTTCTACCTGCATAATTACTACCTCTATCTACCTATACCTCTGTTTACTGGTTACCTTTACAGGGCCAATGTTTACGTACTACCGTCACTTTACAACTGTGCACTCATATTGCACTATTCATGTACATACATACTGGCAGTTAGTCAGCGATGTTGTAGCAATGGTTAATCTAGCAATTGAAATTCTTGAAACTTGTTCTGGTGACTTTCTTACTGTATTAGCATCAATTAAATGTTTCACTTTCTTATGACAAATGTACTCTTTGTAAGTCGCTTTGGATAAAAGTGTCTGCTAAATACCCTAAATGTAATTGTAAATGTAATTTAGCTCCTTTGCACTTCTGCAAACAAACTACATGTCATTGTCCTTGTACTCTGCCCAATGACAATAAAGATGAATCTAATCTTAATTGAATCTCATCCACCTGTCAGTCTTCATGCAGGTGATGCCAACATAACTGAATGAAGCTTCAACCATTCTGTCATTGCATGTGTGTGTTCCATATTCATCTACCAACCGTCGGTCTCTTCCATTTGATCCCACGGACTTTGTGTGAACTTGGTCCAAGATCTTTAAAACCTAAGGAAGATGTCACGGCCTCAAATGACTCATCCTCAAACAGCCTGCCGCCGTCCAAACAGTCTCTCCTCAGCGCCTCGAAGTCCTGGTTGTAATGGTTCACTGCCCGCGTGTACCCGCCAATGCCCTGGGATCTCTCCCGGTCATGTTGGAGTTTGGAGGCGATCCCGGCCATCTTTCTGGTTTGAATGTATCGACAGCTGTATTCCTACACCACAGGAGCTAGTTTGTTTGTCTCCCCAGCGATAGACGAGAGTAAAGGTTCAAAACAGCACCACACCTCTCCACCCATTTCCCTTTGGGTGTGGGTGCGGTGTGTGTGTGTGTGTGTGTGTGTGTGTGTGTGTGTGTGTGTGTGTGTGTGTGTGTGTGTGTGTGTGTGTGTGTGTGTGAATAATAAAATAATTTGCAAACGGTTCCACAATCACACTTTTCCTTGTGTATGATAAATAGCCTTGTCCAATGTAAACATTAGTATATGTAGCTAGAGGTATTATCTATAATCTAAAGAAATACATATAAACCAGACTTGACCGTGTCCAGTAAAAGACAGCTGACTGTCTCCAGTTTCTTGATCATTTCCAGGTGTAGATATGTTTCCAGAGATTCCAGAGGTGTGTGTGTGTGTGTGTGCGCGTGCATGCAAGGGTGTTTTCATTTTATTATTTTGTGTTACAATACACAAGTCTCCCTAATGCTGACTTCCAGTTCCAGTGAAGAATAGAGGGTGGAAACTCCCCAGACAGGATAGTCTCGTTGGAGAACAACAACCTTCATACCCTAGCCCTGAGAAATCCTCCTCCTCCTCCCAGCTCCCCATGCGATGTATTTTATCCTCTGTCTTTTGATTAATCAGCAATAAAACTCATCGTAACAACTGTGTTGAACGTGTCATGAGTGAAACCTTTTCAAAGCATACCTACAACAGTGCCACCTGCATCTGTGTACAAAGTAGTAGGCCTATTTTATAATGCCATGGCTGTTTATGAAAGGTGTTGCTGCTCAATAGTTGATGTGATAAAGAGTACCTCTCACATCATCAGGAATTGAATGATGCACTTTCATATTTCATTATTTTTCTGTGTTGTGCACAATGAAACCATTGGAGTGATGGCCACGCTGACTAATGCATGATTAAAAATAATATTTGATCAATTTCATACCCTAATTCGTCACAATGAATTATAAGTGACTGCACGGCTTAGTTGCGTCACGTGTGACAAACTGTCTTCGTTTTCTATTTATCATGATGAAACGTGACACTTGATTGTATGTCCACTAGATGGCGGAATTACCATAGTCCCCAGCCTGTCAGCTTGGTGCCGAACTGGATCTCAATCACAACATGAAGTGGCATATAGCCCGCCGTAGATTGCGATTACTAGGGAGTTACACTAAAACTAAGAGCTAGGGTTTTGCATTCAGCATGCTTTTAGAATTACAATAACCAAATCAAGAAATGAGCATCGAATGACATGATCAACTTTTATCTCACCAAAGTAACTATGAGCTCACTCCAGTTAGGCCTACCTCACACCAACGGAGCATCCTTAAGCCATAAACAAAATAATGCGTGTTATAGAATTCCCTATAAAATGCTAATGGTTATTCATGTGCATGGTTTAAATAAAATGTATACATCCTAAAGTTCTGGTCATAACAAAATCCGATACTTGACCTTGAAGTAATCAGTTTGTCAGCTGATCAGGTCACGTCACTCAGCCCTGTTCACCTGCTGCTTTACTGATAGGTAACTTCACCCGCTGATACATGTTTTAGACGAATTTTGGCGAATATTGATTTGATTTTTTTTTTTTTTTTAACACATGCCAACCTCATATTGGGCTTTGGCACGGTTACCATTGAACTGGGCATAGCCTACTTGTTCAACCTAATTCCGTGCTACGATATCCTTACGAACAAAATACAGACGTTCACATTAATTGCCACATCCTCGTGTACAAGCATGATGGATGTAATGAAAAGGCATGGACAAAAACCTTGATAACGCTCTTCTTCCGGCAGCCAATCAAAGGTTTGAGGACGTTCACGGCCAACCAATGGCGCTCGTTAGTGTAGACACGGAAACCCCCCCAAAAGCGTTGAGGACACTTAACGGCGACCAATGAACTGCGACGGTGTGGAAACGCCCACTTTTTAGAGGAAGGTCCAGAGTTTCAATACGCCCCTACTGCAGAGATGGCTTCGGACGACGTCCCGTCTGCTTTCGAACGACGTCAGGGGAGGAACTTCCGCTTGGACCAGCCCGGAAACCAGTGAGCAGTGAACCATATACACTCCTCAAAGTTAACGAGAATAAAACCAAACGCTCAGGGGACAAATAATCGAGTGATCAGCGGGATACATAACACTGTCCATCTCCTTCTCAACCATGGACAAGCTGCGTCGCGTTCTGAGTGGCCAGGAAGAGAACGAAGAGCTGGGTCTGACTTCGCAGGTAGTGTGTTAATAATATACACAACATGTAGCCTACAACAGTGTTGTCATTTGTTTGGTGTAAAACGTACATGTGCTATGAACCTAATAGCAAATAACGCTGATTTATTTATCTACAATGACCATGGTTGGTCTGTTTTGTATCGCCGTTGATCTCTGTTAAGTGATCCTTACGTCCATTGACTTGTGCATTGGATGTGTGTGTTGACACTTTTGCACGCTTTCACTGGGAGCAGGAGCAAAGGAGGTAAGATATGGACGTGATGATTCTGTATTGTCATTAAGTAACTCAGATGTATGCATGTGTTGTATTGTGTCGGTGTTGTTTCCACTCTTACCTAAGAGCCCCCCTTCATGTGCAATTAGGTTACAGCACACGTGATTAGGAATCTGACTTTTTATTTATTTATTTTTTTGTACTTTTTATTCGTTTTTTCTTAGAAACATACACATATGTGCCAGTTGGGCACTGGAACATACAACACAACATAAACATAACATGACGAGGGTGGAAACTGACTTTTTAATGTAAACTATTTCAGTGTGTGTCTATCTATCTATCTATCTATCTATCTATCTATCTATCTATCTATCTATCTATCTATCTATCTATCTATCTATCTATCTATCTATCTATCTCTCTGTGTCTGTGTGTCTGTGTGTCTGTGTGTGTGTTGTGTATGTAAGTATGCACGGGGGGCTCATCTCCACCAGGAACATGTTAGACATGGGCTTCGCGCTTCCCCCTATTTACGGAAGGCTCCAGCCCTCGTGGGCTTGTGCCCATTGTCCTGTGACATCCTCTGATTGTTCTGTGCAGTTCCTTGATGCCTCCACACTCAACTACAGCACCAGGGTGAAGTGGTTCGTCATCTGTTTCGCTGGAGGCGTTCTCTGCTCGATACTGGTGAGGAGGCATCTTTAGTGTCTTTGTATTCAGTCATACTGAGTTCTCAGGCGTTAGCACTTGTGAATGTCATTTTTTAACGGTGTGTGCAAGCCTGGCTTCCCCCCCCCCTCATGTCTTCCCCTCGTCTACACCCCATTTCCTGTGTTTTGACAGCCCTTGATAAGCCGCTCTGGTCACTTATTCTTCCTGAAGAACCTCAGACATAAAAGAATGTGTCTTGTTTTTGTTACTTTACAGTGACAACTACGTTTTTGCAAAGACTTCCCTCATCATGCGGTTATTTTCCGCACAGTGTTATTTTCATTATATCAATTGACATATTCCATTCAGCGACCAGTGAGAACTGTTGGTTAGCATCTGAAATATCAGATTTTAGCTTCCACCAGTTTTATCTGATGCCTGCCGTTGCTGTGAGTGATATACTGAGCAGGGCTGGATTAACAAATCATAGGCCCCTGGGCAAAAATGTCTGATGCTCCCCCCAAACGTGAATCGGGCAGTCAGAAAAAAAAAGGGGGGGAAAATCAATATTTTTTATTTTCTATTATTATTTTAACACACACACACACACATAATGACACAGAGCATTTCCAACTCAAAAGGGAAAGCACTGCTCATCGCAACATGAAACACATATCAAAGAGCTAGACTGCAGCCAGCTACTACAGCAACCAGCCTCAGGAGGCAGCGGTGGTGGGCTGCTAGCACGTTCAGCCCCCAAGTCGTTGACAGTTTGCATTTCAAGTGGCTGTTGGTGCTGTAAATCATCTTGCTCAACAACACCGGTGTTGGTAGCAGAGTTGTGTTTGACGAAAAATGTGTCAATAGATGGCACACTATTTAAAAGTAAAGCCTCCCTTCCTTCTTTTTCTCGCTTCCTTTTACGTTTGCTACGTCCACTTTCATTCATTTTGGCTAATGGCTAATAACTGACTAGCAGCAGTGTGGTAAAAAAATTGGCGGGTACAACAACAACATAACATCGTGACGCAGGCTGCGTTCATTTTATTTAGGTAGTGCTGCAAGGCAACATAGAGAAATATTGTCGGGCAGTTACTATAATTGTTAACCAATAAATCACTTTTTTTTTTTGAAATGTAAGATAAATAAATACATAAATAAAATAAATAAAAAATAAAAAATAAAGGGGCCCTCTATGAGCGGGCCCCTGGGCCCGTGCCCAGAAATCCCATATATATGATACCGAGGAGAACATGGGTCAGCCATTTGCAATGCATTTCTGTTCTTGGGTCTGCCACATCATTTCCTGTACCTCAACAGCAGTTTGTGATGGCATGTCATTTTTTTTTATTTATTTTTTTTACTTTTATTCAATGCATTGGTTTCTATGTTTATACCAACACAGATATGAGGAAGTTTATAACAATCTCTGGCCATATCTGGAGGACCTGTTCTTATACAAGAGTGATTTCTTATTAATTGTTTTTGTAATAGCTATAGTAATAGTTCATAATAGTGTGCTTTTGTAATGAGCTGCTTCTTACTTGAGTGAATGTTTTAATAGCTGTACGTTGGCTTTCCCCTGAGTAAATGTTCTGTGAAATTGCAGCGCTTCTACGTGCGCAGGAATAATCAGATCATCATTATCAATCATCAGACTTCTGTTGTACTGTCCCTTCACACTAGGGGGCGCCCCTATCTATGAGAATCACAACGATCAGCCACAAAACATGTCAACAAGTAGCATCAAAATGACGAGGGGCTATCATGTTCTACATAGCCCTACCTCTGAATGTGTATCCAGTATGCTGACCAAAAGCTGTTTGTTTTTGTGTTTTTTCGCCTCGACCAGGGCTCAGCACTGTTATTCCTCCCGGGTGGGTTTAAGCTTTTTGCTGTCTTCTACACAATAGGGAACATCGCTGCACTTTCCAGGTAAGCTGCTCTGATGACCCTTCACTCCAGTCACACGTTAGAATGTCAGCTGAACAGCATGTCACCCAGGCAATGTCACCTGGACACTGTCTGGTGCAAGTGTGTCATTCTGGTCCCCTTGGATTTCAATGCATTATCAATACCACATCACGTATACCAATACCTATGGTGATTTAGCCATTCTATATAGTACTATATATATATATAGTCCTGCCTCCACCACACCTATGAATCTTATTAAACCATGGATGAAGGGATCTTCATAGATCCATGTGAAAGATCTTCCCATTGGTCTCTGCATTTAACCCAATCGTGACTTAGTGGAATACACTCAGCACACAGTGAGGTGAAACACACACTAATCCCGAGGCAGTGAGCTGCCAACAGCAGCGCTCGGGGAGCAGTGAGGGGTTAGGTGCCTTGCTCAAGGGCACTTCAGCCGTTTGTACTGGTCGGGGTTCGAACCGGCAAACCCTCCGGTTAGAAGTCCGAAGCCCTAACCAGTAGGCCGTGGCTATCCCTAAAGTAACCCCTTAAAGGAACACTGTGTTGGACCCCTAGGCTCCTGAATTTGATCTGTTGAATTGCTTTAAAAATTTGCCATTGAAGAGATCCTTATTTCTATATCGCTTGTGGTTTTGGACACCATTTCTATCATCAGGAAATTACCTAGCAAAGGTATTGCTTTCAACTCTATGGGGCGATGTATTGGTGTTCAGGTGTCCCGTGTCAATGTGTGTAGAGACAACGGTAGAAGCAAACAGTTGTCATCCTCTGTGTTCAGAGCCCAGCGTGACTGTTCCCGAGTCTACTGTCATGTCGTGTGGTTCTCTGGTCAGACACTGACGCTCACAAGCGTTAAATCGCTGAGAGCCTTGGCAGCCGGCAGCCATTGCGTCATGTTGCTTCTTCTTTTTTTTTCAGCAACTTCAAACGTAGTCTGTTCTTACTAATGTTCCGTTTCTGTTCTTACTAATGTTCCGTTTCTGTTCTTACTAATTTTCCGTTTCTGTTCTTACTAATGATTTTTTGTTGAGGGATTTGTTGAGTTTTATTAAATATACAACCTAAGAGCCTGGTTCCTTCCCACCACTGCTCTTGTGATATTGGGGGGGACCCGATCACAAATGAGGCGAGAGCCCCAATGAAATACTTCCCCCACCACAACGCGCTTGCGTGCGTGCGTGCGGAAGAAGTGAATCATTTCCAGCTGCGTAGCTCAACGTCCCCACAGGGGGCACTGCTGTGATTAAGTGCTGAGTGGGCTGTCGGCGATGACGTCTTCCATTTAGCTCGACGTCACTGGCAGAGATGGCCCGGTCTGTCAGGGGGGCCCAGTGGCGGTTCCGGCAGCAGCTGCAAAGCCCCGGCAGTGGATGGCATTGCTACGTCTCACCCAGCGGGTGCCGGGCAACCCACAGGGGGGGGTTGCCCAGGCTGTCAGTGCACACTTCTTTTTTTTTTACAGCAGTGACGTGGCTCACTCCATCTCACTCACTCAGCCCCCTCACTTGCTGCCCGCCCCGGCCGCCCACCCCCGCGCTCGCTGGGCCCGGGCGCCGTCCGTGTGAAAGGACATTGTCGTGTGTGTGTGTGTGTGTGTGTGTGTGTGTGTGTGTGTGTGTGTGTGTGTGTGTGTGTGTGTGTGTGTGTGTGTGTGTGTGTGTGTGTGTGTGTGTGTGTGTGTGTGTGTGTGTGTGTGTGTGTGTGTGTGTGTGTGTGTGTGTGTGTGTGTGTGTGTTGCCCGCGCTGACGTCAGGGGCCCGCCGACGGACTGAGCCACCGCGGCAGCCGGACGGGGGTGGCCTGGGGAGACGTCAGCACGGGGGAACTAAAGATGAACATCGGTCGCCTGGTGTGTGTGTGTGCGCGTGCGCCTGTGCGCGTTTAAGGGAACGCTGGGATTGTGTGACAAATGTGATGTGCTGTTTTTTTGTTTGCGGAGAAAACCTGCGCCAGTGCACCTTGTTGTATTCATTCTAACGTGTACATTTCAACAACCTTTTTTCTTTTGTTGTGTTTTTGCCCAAAGCACCTGTTTCCTAATGGGACCGCTCAAACAACTCAAACGCATGTTTGAACCAACGAGACTGATTGCCACCATTGTCATGCTGGTAATTACATTCTTATTAATTCATTTGGGCTTTGAATTGATCATCGTGGGTGAGCTGTACAGTAATCTATGAACAATAACCTGCACAGGATATGCATGTCTTATCAGTGCTACTCTTTTGTCTTATCAATGCTACTCAGTTCAGATCTTCTTTTTTTTTTTGCATGCTATTATAAACGTAGACCTGCAATGTGACTGTAAAACTACAACCCAAGTCACCTGTGGTAGTCTGTAAATGTAATGACAGCGGCTGTTTGTAACGCAATGTAGCATTTACCACACAAAACTGTGGCGGATGGCTTATTCCTCATTATGTAAAATGGCGGCCGAATGACTTGACAACATCCGTGAGAAGCCGGCTTGCCCAGTGTGAAGACATTGAGCCTGGATGCTATCATCAGGTGTGGGCTCGTCCACACTCATTTTGAATCACTGAATCCTCACCCTGGCTGCTGAAGAGTCTGCTGGCTAACGGGCTGCATGGCGCTAACCAGTCTGGTTCATAACGGCCCGTGACGTTTCAAAAGGCAAGAGGAGAGCAAGCCCCCGAGATGCTCTTTTAAGTGCGCGGGGGATGTCCGGGAACCGATCCGCTGCGCATTGCTAGGTTACCGACGTCCACATTGTCAGCGGAGGGTCCGACCGTTGCCGACCGCATTCCAGGGCCCTCATGTAACTCGCATGATCATTTGCACACTCGTATTGTCATGGAAACCCGGCACTCCACTCTGACCAAACTTTGTGTCCACAATGGAGCCAATAATGGACACTTGGATACCAAACAATGGATCCTACTGTTTGTGTCATGATACTTCAAAGACAGCTAGTCCTCCGTGGTCTGAGCGGAGGTGGAATATTCCACTAAATGGTGCCCACCCCCCATGAAGAGAGCGTGCATCACGGTGTGTGTGTGGTGAGCGGCGAGGTAGAGATCAGAGATCAGAGATCAGAGATCAGAGACAGATTGGAATGCACGGCGTCCCTGTGGACACAATCAGGCTACCACTACACACTGCTCGGTCTTGACCGCACAAGAAAATGGTCAGGAAATGGAAAGACAACACAGCAAATTATAATGACGTCACAAAACCTCGCACAAGTTGGTTAAAAGTCAATTCCAGTGAAAAACCAGTGTACTGCTCACTGACGGTCCAGATTTTTCCGATGTGATTTTCTACCTGTCGTCCGCTGATCTCCCTGATTCCCCAGCCCAGTGTAATGCGCTTGACTGGCATTTGGCTTTCAGTCGGTTCATCCAGTTCATTGAATGTCCTGTGGTACCTGACACAGTCCTCAGGCTCTGCTCCTAAATGAGGAGACATTTGGATGATGGACACTTGGTTTAAAAAAAAAAAATGTCCACACAGAAATGTCACAATGTCTTTTATTTACTGCAGGTATTGCCATGTCTATTTGTATGGTATTTAAAAAAAAATACTTTCATGGTTTGATTATTACTGGTTTTGTTTCAGCTCTTTGAGAGCCATATGCCAAATGCCATCATGGTCCTTTGTAGTGATGATGTCCTATGCTGCTCACACAGAAACCACCTGAATACCTAGAAACCTTACCTTAACCTAACCTAACATGACGTTTTCCCTTCCCTAGCTCTGCCTTGTCTTAACACTATGCGCCGCTTTTTGGGTAAGTAGAGCACACACTTATCTTATCCCATATCAATAAGCAATGTCATATAGAGCCTCATCTAACGATTCTGTCTTTACTTTTGTACAGTGGAAGAAAAATCTACTGGCCATCATCTTCTGTATTCTGCAGTTTTTGGCAATGACATGGTAAGCTCTGCCCAGCAACCTCAGACCTCCCTCCGCACCCGTCCGCCAAACGCTTCTAATCAGTCACACTTATTCTAATAGAGGCATATTCTCTCACGAGTGGGATTAGGCCATTGGGCCAGCTGCCTCTGCTCTGCGCTACATGTCAATAGGCTTTGACGTGAGCTCGCTCATGGCCAACTAAGCTGATTTACTGCCCTGGGCACGTGCTGAGCCCAATCCTCCGACACTTGACTGACAACTGTTTGGGGGCAAGGAAGTTTCTAATTTAAGGTGTGGGCAAAAGTTTAGTTGTGCCATCTTATATCAAAATCCTACCCTAACGTGAGCAGTTTGAATGGGTTGTGCTCCGCCTGGTTTTTTTTTTTTTTGCTGACCAATCAACAGCAGGCATGCGTAACCTGTCCAATCAGAGGGGTTGGTGGTCATTCGTGAGACCTCCAGGCAGCCATTTGGCTTCCTGGGAGATTAGCCTTGAGGTGAACCCAGGACATGGAGAAGAATAACCTTTGTAAATGCACGGCTGTAGCACAGGTCACAGGGGGACTCACTCCATCATGGTGCATACAGAGTGTGTCTTGCCCGTAGGCACGCAGGCAGCCCCACCTGACATTTGACCCCACCCCCCCGCCCCCCATGGGGGACAGGTCATCGCAGTGAGACAAAAAGACGTCCATTCGGTCATCTATTGTTTGCGCGTCATTCCCCTCTGTGTGTGTGCTTTTAAATCTGGGTGTATTTGCACAGGACACTGACCCAATCAATTGTGTTTGGGCTGTGGCCATGGGACTGGACACAAAACAACGCTGAAACTAGGAGACCACATGACATATCGGGCCTTGACGGCTCGATGGCTTTCTGTGGAACATTCCAACGAATCCTGAAGGCGCGCCAATTGGTGCTATCTTCTAATAACGCCTGCCGTGGCAGATCACATGGGCCGGATCAATAGGTCATAGTGCCCTTCTCTCCTCCACCTGCTGCTTATCAGCCCCCAGCAGTGCGCGGCTGAGGGGATCCGTTCTGGGTGGCTGAGTAAGGGGTAGATGAGATTGTAATCATTTCCTAGAACCACCAGGTAGCTAATCATTCAGCTTATGCTCATGAATTCCCCACATTTTTTAAATGTTTCGGATTCTGGACCCGGTTTTCTTCTGTAGCCCTGTGATGGGTGGTGCTGTAAGACTGTTGGATCCATGGTTTTGTGTTGCGAAGCCGAGTAGGGCTCTGGTGGGTTTGGTCTGTGAGTCAGTGGTTTGGTGTCACAGTGACGTCTGTCACGGCCTCATTCATACATTCATACATTTCTATTTCTATTTCTATTGGATACCACCTTTCATTGAAAGGAAATCCAATCAACTCAAATTGTGTTTGAGGGCATATCATTTAAAGAGAATGGCCATATGCGTTATATTGACTGTATTGTTGTATTTTTTTCAATTGTTTTAAACAATTAAACAAAGCAGCCAATCTATGTAACCATGACTTCTCATTATCCATCGTCTCCTCTTCTCTGCAGGTACGGCATTTCCTACATTCCATTTGCCAGGTAAGAAATCAGCCGTGTGTGTGTGTGTGTGTGTGTGTGTGTGTGTGTGTGTGTGTGTGTGTGTGTGTGTGTGTGTGTGTGTGTGTGTGTGTGTTGTGTGTGTGTGTGTGTGTGTGTGTGGGTGTGTGGTGTGTGTGTGTGTGTGTGTGTGTGTGTGTGGTGTGTGATCGGTCGCTTTAATCATCATCATAGAGCCTTAGTCCACACGTTCGGCTGCAAAGCTAAGCTGTAAACACACACACACACACACACACACACAGAAGTCCTTGTTTATTTGCGTATTACGTTTTGAGAGCTGACGCGGGGGCGACTCGGGTGCCATGAAAACATGTTTTGCTTTACCTTCGATGCTGCTGCGGTTCCACCATATGGTGTTAATCCCTCCCCCTCCGCGTGGCACACAAATGGGAGCATGTTGTTCCACATGGTCCTCCTGGTGGTCCTCCATGTACGACCACGACCCAGGGAACGGTGGCTTCTGGGCCACAATGCACCTCTTGTGCACCAAGTCCACCAAATGGATCTCCCCCCCCCCCACCCCCCCTGGAGATTTGGCTCAGGGGGAGAGACCAGTAAAACGCTGATAGAAGGATAAGTGTTCGTATAAATAAATGTACCATGGTGGTGTGATGTGTGCTACCCATCAGTGGACAGAGCGTTACCATTCAGTCGGTTCAAAGTCTCCCCCAAGACCCGTCGTTGAGTTAATGTTATTGATTGAGCCTTTTTTTTTTTTTTTTTTAACACAAAGCCATATGCCGTGTCCCCCAACCCCCCCCCCCCCCGCAGAGCTAAGTGCCAAATGGAGCTGTGGATGGGGGGGGGGGGGGGGGGGGGGGGCTTGTGATGTTGTTTTCCAGCTGTGGACAGGGTTCCCCCACTCTCCCCCACTGGGTGAGGCCACAGCGCCTCCAGGGTTCCCCCCTCCCCCCCCCCCCCCTCCTCCCCGCCCCCCCCACCGTCCCTCCCCGCCGAGGCAAAGTGCCCCGCCGTGTTTCGGGCTGACTTGATAATCCGTCCTCCTGACAGCTGAGAGCCCCCCCCCGTGCACCGCTGCCCCCTTAAGCCCCGCCCTCAACCTGACAACAACACGGGGGGCCAGACAACAAAGACCGCCGCCGCCCGCTGCCACTCGCCCTAGCTGGCGTCCACCCGCCTGGCGACCGCGTGGGTCTTCCCGGGCCGCGTCGGCACGGCGGGCCACGTGGTGGTCGTTTTCGAGTCACCGTTGTTTTCGTCTCCCGCGGGCCCCGCGGGCCACACCCAGCCCCCCCCCCCCCCTCGCTAATTCCTCTTGGTTTAATCCATTTTTTCATTTGTCTGGATTATTTAGTGTTGTTTTAAGACGGAAGTCTTGGGCGCTTTCTAAACCCCCCCTGCGCTGGGCATCTGACTCTGGACATATGCCCCTCCCCCCCCCCCGGTCAGCCACGTGGGACCCCCCCCCCCACCCCCCTATAACGAGGGGGGTCCCCTTAACGACTGCCTGGCCGGTGAGCGCGGCTCCGTGGAGCCCCTCTCCAGGCGGGCAGCCCTCCCTGCTCTTGTCAGGCATTCGCTCGGCACAGGAAGCCCACGCAGAGCGGTTATTTATTCACGGAGCTCATTCAGAAGCGGAGGGGAAGGGAAAAAAAAAAGGCAAAAACGACGAGGCGCGGGTCTGGAAGGCAAACGTGGGGGTGCTAGCATGCAGCGCGGCGGCAGATGAGGACGCGGGGTGCGTGCGCCGTGCGCGTGTGTGTGTGTGTGTGTGTGTGCTCGATATGAATGAGCGAGGTGGGCCAATCAGAGCAGAGCGGATGCTGGGGGGGGGTGAGTGGTGTTATCAGCCAACCCTCTCGCTCTCTCTCTTCTCTCTCTCTCTCTCTCTCTCTCTCTCTCTCTCTCTCTCTCTCTCTCCCATGTCTGAAGCCAGGCTGTGATCCCCCTCCTCCCCCTACCACTACTACTACTCCTGCCTCCTCCCCCACACCTCCTCTCCATGTTAACCTTGAGGGTGTTCACGCTCCTCCTCCGCACAGCATTTGAGGGCAGCAGGCAAAAAAAAAAAAAAAAAAAGTCTGCATAGCAACATGCGCCGGCGATGCAGCGGCCGTGCCGGGTAGGCCAGGAGGTTTTTCCACTGGTTGCCTTGGCGACCGGTGTGCATCGCACCCCCCCCCCCCCCCCCCCCCCCCCCTCTCCTCCTCTCAACAGGCAGTACCTGGACAGTGATGGCTAGGAAGCATCCTCCCCCAGTCAAAACACACTCACTAATTCATAGACCCGCCCCTCCCCCCCCCCCCCCCCCCCCCCCCCCCACCCCCCCGAGCCAGCCAGCGACAAGGGGGGGGGGGTCTCCTGCTTCACGCACGTCGCCACGGGTTACGCTCGCCTGGCGGGAGATCAGGGCCGGCTGTTCGGGTCCTCCGCTCACTTTGTCTGTTTTTTCCTGTTTCTCGTTTCCCCTCCGCAGAGACGCGGTGATGAAGTGCTTCACGACCTGCCTGAGTTAGAGCAGCCGGTGGCCGCAGAGGACCGTCCCGGAGACCCCCCCCCCACCCCCACCCCCCCCCCGGCTCCCCTCTGTCCGCTGCTGCATACTAGGATGACGCATTTTTAGGATGGTTTTTTTTCTTTTTTCTTTTTTTTTTTTTTCTGTTTTTTTTTTTTTTTTTTTTTTGCAAATCGTAACTTTGAACTGTGAGTTCCTCCTTAAGCCACTGAATTAGGTATTCCATGCCTGCAATTATGATATAACACTTTCTGACCAATGTATTCATCCTGGCACAAGATTAGAGTGATTTTTAACCCTTAATATTATTTATATGCTTGTTTTCTTGAGCATTTTAGACATTTGCCGTGCAGGGAAAATTTGTTCTCATGGGAAAAGCTTTTGCAAGTGTTTCGTCAAACTGTACATACATCAGAGTGGGACTCTGAAATGTTTCCCCACTCACCATGAAGCGACACGCGGCCTCTCCTGAAAGAGTCGTCATCGACGCGTTAAGCTACTACGACGGGGGGGGGTCCCGGACCCCCCTCCCCCCGTCTCCTGCAGCCGCTCTTGGTGACGCCGGCGCCGGTTTGCATACCGCTCACACCCCCCGCATCATTTCAGGAGCACGGGGGATGAGTGACCAAGCGCCCCCCCCCCCGTCTCCCGAGCTCCCTTTGTGTATGTGTGTGTGTACATCAATAAAGCTCCAGCACCTACCTGAGAGAGAGAGAGACGCAGTCTTGTTGTAATTCCTGTAGTAGTTTCTCTAACCCAGCCCCTTCCCCCCCCCCCCCCTCCACACACACACACACACTCCACCCTCGCTGGCCCCCGCCCTCGCCGGCCCCGGTGACCCCCGTAACCCGAGGTGCCCGCCAGCGCGCCCCGGCTTCCCCCACCACAGCACAGCGCTTCGGCATGAGCGCACATCCTCTTGAGGATGCGGTTGTCATGACAACCCCCCCCCTCCACTCCTCCTCCCCATCATCATTGGTGTTCGCGGCACATGACACACTTTCCATTATGCTAATGAGAGAGGGAGAGATTCTCCCGTGCTTCGCCGGAGAACCACCGTTTCACCCGAGGGCCGCCGGTACAAACCCGACCCGTCTCTGGCGAGCCTCGTGTCCTTCTGGTTCCGCCTGCCGGAGACCCACAGCCACGCCCGCACGTGTGTTAGCCACCCAGTGCTAGCTAACCGCGCGGGTTCATTTGTATCCATCTACCTTCAGGATATCCTAATGTTGTAAAGGCTTCAACGTTCACCAAATCTTGTAACGGGATCCCCTCTGTTCTCGCCTAATCACCCCCCCCCCCCCCCCCCCCCCACCCCCCCACCCCAGCAGGGGGTATAATGTGATGGTGGATTAGCTTAGACAAAATCTCCTTTCCCCGATACTTCTCCAACTAGCCGACAAATCCTCAGCCAGCCATATTAGCGCCCAAGTGATTGGAGAGGGATCAAACGCCTCTGTGACTGACTGTACCCCAGAAGTGAGGGTGGGGGAGATTAGTGGTCTGCGTTCCCACAACCACGGCGAGCTGGAAGCTGTACTTTTACCCCGAGCACCACAGCCTGGAGGGAATGAAGATGGAGATAAGTCACTTTACAATCTGTTGCCTCTAATCGGGCTGCAAGTGACTTAGTCAGTTATGCGTTGGTTGCTTAAATTAAACGGCCTCTGCGCTTAATGGAATTAGGCCTACCTGTAATACAATGAAGCCTACCTTGGGGTGAGTATGAACCCTCTAAACATGGCCAGCATCCAGTAGGTTATTGGAACATCCATCCGACATCCAGTAGGTTATTAGAAATATGTAGGCCTATTGGTCTGACCAGACCTACATCACCAGGAACAACACAAATAGGTGACGGTAGTTCTGTGTCTTGTGCCTTTGGAGATGGTGTAGGCCTTTTGCTTTGTATTGTTTGGTTTTATAGGCTATGTGAGATCTATGTGAAGTAGGCCTAGGCAAAATTCTTTAGTGAGCTAAATTAGCCAATGCTTATCATAGAAACCAATTTGGCTTCATAGAATTTTGTCTTCCCAATTTAATTGTAACCACTTTTTAACCTTGTAATGTAATGTCTCTCAAATTGGTGGCATATGTCTTTTAGCTTTTAGACATATTGTTCAGATGAAAATCGGCCATCTTAAAACAAAAACATTAGATTTAATAAATTATTTAATGATTATTTGTGTTGGTGAACGGAAAACCATCAAGCAAACGATCCGACTAAAGAAATAAAGAAATATTTCGGCTATATTAGTGTAATTAAATGCCATCCTCGGTACACTACGCGCGCGCGCGTGTGTGTGTGTGTGTGTGTGTGTGTGTTTGCGTGTGTGCGTGCGTGCGTGTGTGTGTGTCAGAGAGGAGAGAGTGTTTATGGCTTTGTTCCGCTGCTTGCATGGCTTGGCCCCTGCCCTCCTCTCACCGCCGCTATAAAGACGGCGGGCACCAGCAACGCTCCAGATTGTATTCCGGTGGACAAACAGGTGCAGGGCAGCGGCGCTCCACCTTTTGTCGGATGATGCCCGTGCAGCGGAATCTCCGTTGCTTTGTATACACTGCTGCCATTTGCGGCTGCACTTTACATCTCACTTTGTGACTCTTTGCGTTCGTAACGATGCCTTTCCCGCCGATCAACCTGCATCAACGGATCACGTCACCTGGCCGGGATCTGTTCCGGAAAAAGAAACCCAACGTGGTTCCTCCGCAGACCGCCGCAGCGCTCGTCCACAGCCCCGGGGACGAGAAGCGCTCCGATAAGGACAAGTTCACGAGGTCTTGGCCGGCCACGAATCTAAGGAATCTAGGACGAAAGCCATCGCAGCAGAAGACCAAAAGCCCCCCCGCGGAAGCTCGCGGTGGGCCAGGAGGACCGGGCCAGGTGCTCGTGGCTCCCCGTGTCCACGTCCCGGACTCGTGCGGTGTCGTCACGCGTTCCAGCTCCGTGGAGTCCACCGCACCGCGGGGCAGCAAGCAGTCCTCCCGCAGCTCCCTGGGACACGCGGACGCCGGGGAAAAGGAGATCCAGTTCAGCCTGAGCCTCACGCCCGAGGCCGTGCTCGTGATCCAGAAGCGCAATCTGGAGAAGCAGATGATGGCCAAGCAGCAGAAGTGCTGCGTCTCCGCGGACCTCAGACACCGGCGGATCTTCCCGTCCAAGAAGGCGCACGGAGGATCCAAGGGCAGCGCCGCCCCGGTCACCGCGCGGCCGGAGGACGCGGAGCAGGACATCACGGCCATCGTCAAGATCTCCTTGCTGAACGACCAGTACAAGTACGACGATGTGGAGTACGAGGAGGAGGACGCGGACGTGGACGAGACCGTGGTCAGGAAATGCAAAGAGTGGCTCAAAGGAGTAGAGAGCGCGGCAGCTTTTGGTAAAGTGGACAAGCGCGCGGCGGCCCTCCCGCACCTTAAGGGCTGCTGACGCCGCACTTTGGACTCTTTTTACGCGAACTTGCCAAGTAGCCCCGCAACGCTGCGTGAACTCCAAGGAGCGGAGCCTAGTCAATGTTTTTTTTTTTTTTTTGATGGGAGTCGAATGAAGTACCTTAATATTGTCTTCCTTTTTTTTGCACATGTCATTTGTTTGTTTGGGTTTCTTTTCTTTTGTGATTTTTTTTTTTCTAAGGAAGATGACGGCCGCGTAAAGGAACGTGTGCGGGCGTGCGCGCGCTCGTGGGGCTGTACGCGCGGCGCGTCGGGAGCGTTCCTTTGTGTCGCGAGAACAATGGCTTGTTTCTAAGACGGAGCACTTGTTTATACCTTTTGTACAGTATTTAACACGTGTGAAATATTTGTGCCGATGTTTTGTCCGGTGACACTTTCATGCCGATTGAAGTAAAAAAAATATATAAACAAATCCAATTTGAATGACTCGTTTACAAATGTATTGAGATCATCTTTTAGACATCTCTCCCCCTTCTGATCTTTTGACGCCGGTTACACGGTCACGTGGGTATTAGCCTTACTAAGCGTCTTAGATTTCCTACTAACCTGGATCGTGC
>JAXIVH010000393.1:0-24733 GCA_036785325.1 Urophycis tenuis
AGAGAGAGGTTGAGAGAACGAAAGAGAGAGGATGAGAAAAAGACAGCAAGAGAGAAAGAGCGAGAGAGAGGAAGAGAGCGAGAGGGAGAGAGAGAGGGAGAGAGCGAGAGAGAGAGAGGGAGCTCTGGAGCCACTGGTGTTGGTGGTTAGAGGGTTTTTCCCCTCACAATGACACGGGTCAGTCTTTGACACCGATAACAAGTCCTTATCACCCAAGATATTGTTGACCGCCGCAAAACCTCATTTTCTCAACCGGTTGATTGCGGCGGGGAGGAGAAAAGGGCGACGCCCACCAGGAATCACCGCTGAATCAATACAAAGACACATCATCGTTCTTTATCTCATGGGGCACATTCCTGCAAGGAAGAAACGGGGTGGAGAAAATGGATTTCACAAGTCCTGAGGGAGTGCCAGCCGCCGCTTCCAATGCCCAACAGAATTGATCCCAGGTCGGAGCCAAAAACCCAGCCTCAGATTTACCAAGAGTCAGCTAGCACACAGGCCAGTTAAGGAGAGAGAGAGAGAGAGAGCCATCCATCAGCCAACCATCCCATCCTTGGACCTGGGAGTTCCTAAACACAGGGAAGGCCGCCAGGACACTTAACAACCTCTCCTCTGTCAAACCAAAATAACAGCGCCCATCGTCCACAACAGCTATGGACTGTTACATGGAGATGTGGAATGTGCCGGAGATACAGTCCAGGGTTCCCAGATCAAGGGCTTTACGCATGGCCACAATTTGGTTATACAACACTGAGTCATAGGCAGAGGCACACCACTATGTGTCACACGGGCCCATGGTGCCCCTGTGCACTACACT
The DNA here is from genome assembly GCA_036785325.1 of Urophycis tenuis. NCBI lineage: Eukaryota > Metazoa > Chordata > Actinopteri > Gadiformes > Phycidae > Urophycis > Urophycis tenuis. The sequence goes on from JAXIVH010000393.1 coordinate 821, forward strand.
GACTAAGCAGACAGATCAAAAGCTCCTACAATGCATGGTGTATTGCCTGTGTGTGTGTGTGTGTGTGTGTGTGTGTGTGTGTGTGTGTGTGTGTGTGTGTGTGTGTGTGTGTGTGTGCGTGTGTGCGTGTGTGCGTGCGTGTGTGCGTGTGTGCGTGCGTGCGTGCGTGTGCGCGCATGTGTGTGTGTGTGTGTGTGTGTGTGTGTGCGGAGAAGGTAACCTGTGTGTGCACGTGTGTGTGTGTGTGTGCTTGTGTGTGAGACTCACCCGTGAGATGGTCAGGGGGAGACAGAAGTCCTTCCCCCCCCTGCAGTCTGAAGCCCCAGGGCGCGGGACCCACCAGGGAGACACTGTAGCTCTTGCTCATGATTCTCCTGTTGAGGACACAACGCCGCCTGATTAATCCCTTAGAACCAGCAGATCACCCACAGAGTAGCCTATTTCAAGTCGAATGGACGCCATTGCCTTTCCTGCACCGCGTCACGTGTTGGCTAGAGTTCTCCTGTACAGGTCAGCTAGAACAGACCGACTGACTGTCAAACAGATAGTTATGGGTAGAGAGACATGCATTTACACACACACACACACACAGAGATGAACTACTCCCTCTCTCTGATAATATATATGGGGTGTCATTAGGAGGGAATTCCAGCCAGGGTCTGAGTCATGAAAGGCGCGGTACAAGCCTGCCTCTCATCCAGGTGTCCGACCTTTTGTTCAACTTCTGAGGCGGAGGTGTTAGCAGGCGGTCAAAGGTCACAGACGAGACCACCGCATAGCAGCTCGCGAATACGAGACTGTCGCCTTTTAAACACGTCTTCAGTGTTTAATAGATAATGGAGAACCTGATTCTCATTCGTGTTTTCAACCAGTTTTTTGATTTAGGCAGCATTAAATCATTCCACCAACTTTAAAAAAAAAAAAAAAAAAAACATATTAAAGATGAGCCAGCTGTTTGTCACGCTTTATTGGTGTCACAAGCATTGGCATTCTCTGGCAAGGCCTTGCCATGAGGTTGCGAGCGAGCTGGAAGAAACCCGAGTTTCTACCAGCGAGACGGCCCGGCAGAGACCCAGAGACACACCCTGAACATCTGCCGACTTGTCGGGACGCAGCACACCCAACCGGCTGCCAACAGGCTTCTCTCAGTGCAAAGGGGTGACATCTTGGCACTGCCACTTATCACGGCTCACTGGGGTTAGCATCCCCCTGTTTTAGCCCTAGCTTACATAGCTAGCGCCATGTGGTCCGTGGGACTGGTTGTAAGACGTATGTAAACGTAGCAATGGGTTCATTTCCAAAATGAAGGCACGGTGAGGTGTACGCTATTTGGTGTCAGAAGTTATAGAAATGCTTTCATGTTTCACTTTTTTTTTCACAAGTAGTTTATTGTGAGTCAGGACTGGAGAAGAATGTAAAGACCTTTTCAAGTCATTGAGACATTTTGTCAGAAACATACATTTTTTGTTTGATTTGACAAAGGCCCAGAAGCGACTCAACACTCAAATTGTTTTCGCTTTGTTTTAAAAGAGTGGACATGTGTTACAATCCTTTCATCCCTTCTTCTATTGAAGCAATAACATAAGATTGTAAAACTGTTTGAGTGACGGATTACCTTGGACCTTGTTACGACCTTACAGTAGTCCTGATAATGCAAACATTTGGTCCGTTCATTTAAACTCATTATGTAGCGCACATAGAAACGAGAGAAGCTCTGAGGAATTCCTGCAGATTTTTCAAGTCAAACTTGAAAGCTGCTGCTGTGATGCTATGAAATACAATATGAACGGCTGCTTCACCATTCCTACCTTAAAACAAATCGAAAATTCAGACCGTCCCATAAAATTTCCACTGTTAAACCCGCAGTGACACGCTTGTTGAATGTGTGGTAGACAGTCGAAAAAAGTCGGTTTCCTGGTGAGTATGTTATGAGTAATGGCTGGCTCAGATGCCATAAACTTGGCATCTGAGCGCTGTAAGTCGTGTAGCTTTTACAAAACTCCACAGTGACCTGTTAGTGTGCCCCCGGGGACACAGCAACACCTGCTGAAGCTTGTCACCTGGACACTTCTATTACATAGACAGACACACACAGGCACGTGCACACGCACGCTGACGCACACATGCATGCATGCACGCACACATACACATGGGAAAGGTATACAAACACACAAACACATGCAAAATCCAAACACATGCACACACACGCACAGGCACATGCATGCAAAAACACACACACAGGCACAGACACGCATACTTTGCACACACACACACACACACACACACACACACACGCACACGGTCATATGCGAGTGAAAACTCGAGCACACAGGAACTCGAATGCAAACACACATGCATGTACCTGCCTATGTGTGTTTGCATTGAATATGAATGCCCCTGTGTGTATGTGTGAAAATCAGTCAGCATGCCCTGGCTGGTCTTATGATCACGGCTGTGGGGATGACATCATGACATACCCTCTCTGTGGTAGAACAGGATTTTGAATCCAAGCAAGTTGAATAATGTAATAACAGCAAGGGTCCACAGGCATGCTGTGCGGTGGCTGATATGATGGTGAACTCATAGATGGATTCAGCAGACACTGGACAATATGAACGAGTGCTAGTATTTAAATATGTGAATCTTTTCAACAATTTGCTACTGGGAACTCTGGGCAGCTTTTTAGAAAGCTTGGTCGTGTTCACCAGCAAGTTGCTTTAAATAAAAGAGCCTGCAAAATGACTCAATGAAAATGTGATGCAAATGTATACATGCACTACACCTCAGCATTAGCATGACTGCTAACTCGTACAGACTACGCACCATGAATGCCTTACTAAGGCTTACCGAGGCCTCACTCACAGATTGAAGTTGCTGTATTCGTATGTATATCACAATCCAAATGAGCACTTACAAATGCATATACACATACACAAATACATTGTGATGAAGGTGCAAAATACAAATACAAACACAAAAGATGAGAGGAATAAGCAATGCTGTGTCGACTACACTCCCTGAATGTTTCACTACAGCAAGTCAAATAGTGTTAAAGACATAGAAGTTAAGTCTCCCAAAACACTGTGTATTTAAGACACAGTCAGACAACTATTGATGCCCGGATTGCAAAACCACCTTTTAACCAATCCCTGCCCCGATGATATTGCAAATGGCCGTATACGGGTTCAAGTCTGTTCACACCATGCTTAACAAGCTGTTTGCACGGGGCTGAAAGGAAAGAACAAGAAGGTCTTTCTGCAAAGACCTTTGAGTTTAAAGAAATCATTACCCCCAGGGCCTGCCTTCCTGTTGAAGAGAGGCAAACCCATTAGGAGTCTTTAGCCCTGCAGATTAACCCCCCAAACAACAACACAACAAGGCATTCCTATGCAAGATCAACATTTCACCAATACCCCAAAAGTGGGTATATTTGTCTGTATATGGAGGGTAAAGCGTAAACCCTGTACGTACCCTCGGTACGTTCATAACAATTTCTTAATTGCCTATAGGTTTTAATAGTCCCTCAAACACAAGAAGGTGAGACACACCCACCCATGTTCCCACGGGTGTTAAGTGGCCTACAGGTGTCAGGCGGATTGCCTTTCTCCACAGTTGAGCAGTACAAGCTCATCAGGTTGCCCCGTTTCTGTCCATGTCTGTTACACTTCACAATGCCTATTTGATGCAGTAGTAAATCGTTGTATGATGAACAAATGCATGTCCAATGGTTAATCCTAGCAATTGAAATGTTTGAAACTTGTTCTGGTGACTTTTCTTTACTGTATTGGCAGCAATGAAATGTTTCACCTTCTTATGACAAATGTGATCTTTGTAAATCGCTTTGGATAAAAGCGTCTGCTAAATGCCATAATGTTAATGTCTACCTAAGCAGCACAAAGCCTAAGATAGTTGCTAGCACATATCAAATATTTGACAAATGTTTGATATAGGAGGCAAAAATACACTTTTGATGTATTACAGAATATTTTTTAAGTAAAAGGAAGTGTTCAGCCTAATTGTCATGTACTCGCCAATAGTCTAGTATTAAAATATAGGCTGTACTTTTCTTCCTAAAAGATTTATTAAACCCTCTCATCAAGTAGTTATAGTCAAGTATAAAAAGGCGAACTCTTGGTGTTATATAGAAGTAGATATTCACTTTAGAGAATAACACCGTTGTGTGATGAAAACTTTATACCGTTAGTGTATCCGCGTCTCTACATGTCCTGGGTTGTCTGAGTGGGTGTGCCAAAAAAATCCATTCTCACACATTTAAAATGTTTTGTTGTTGTATTAAAAAAGTTGTTTTTTCCAAAACACTCAAAGTTGTAGCGCAGACCTCCATGGCAGGGCATTAAGGTTATACATGGGTAATAATTAATCAAATAAAACTTTGCACGCACAATCACAAGCACTTGTTCCGTGTCACTTAACCTCCCCCCCCCCCTACCAGTCACCACAAAAGCACAAACTTTTCAACTTTCAAAAGTTATGTGTCGTAGTAGACAAAATGACTAAAGGTGTAAAACGCGGGTCCCGTCTCACCTTTAGAGTGCGTGAAGCCCGGTCTGGTGAGGAGACAGCGAAGCGCGTGTACGACCGTCCTACCTCAAGTGTTAGAACCGACTGAACCAAACGGAACTGGGACTTCCGCGTATATCACGCTGTCCCATCTGGCCACCAGTAGGAGGGCTTCAACAGCACTGTTGCAGAAGGCATCAAACTAGGCTCCTATAGCAGCCTACCGTCTGGGGAAGTTACTTGTCAGTGCTCAACACTGCTTGACAATCATTTTAAACGTAGAGATAGGATAGTAAATGAAATATTGATCTCAATGTTTAGGCTAAGGGTAACTTAGCCTACCTGCTATATCTATATATGTATAGGCCTAGATTAAAATCAAGTTCTTCCTCGTTTAATTTAAACAATAAAAAACGACTACTTTATTTGTTGATGGTTTTTGAAAATTGTTTTATTCTAAGCAATCTCACAGATCCAAGGGTAAAAGTGCAATATATTGTGCAAGAAACACCGTATTGGATCAATATAATCTACCGTCAAGGTGGAAAACGAAGTAGAAATCGAAAAATAACATGTAACATTTGTGTGACGTGGTCGTGAGAAAGTCTGCAGAAGATCCAACAATGCTGATTACAGTGACATTCATTCTAATGGACGCTCCGCCTCAACAAAAGTAAAACAGGTCAGAATCTGGGAGCGATGGGTCTTGTCATGTTGCCTGTAGAGATCTGCTGAAACCCAAATTCAGAATATTAGCTTGATAATATTGCAATATGTCCACCGCAAAGCTCTGTCTATCGTTGCTCAATGTCAAAAAATGAAAAAGTAAAATGTGTGCCCGAAAGGCAGAAAGCGATACTACCCTCTAGTGGCCATTAAAAATAATTCAACAAATACAGCACCTTCATATTCATTCATTAATCCATCCACCCACTCGTTCCATCCATCCATCCATCCATCCATCCTTTCTTTCTTTCTTTCTTTCTTTCTTTCTTTCTTTCTTTCTTTCTTTCTTTCTTTCTTTCTTTCTTTCTTTTCTTTCTTTCATTCTTTCTTTCTTTCTCTTCTTTCTTTCTTTCTTTCTTTCTTTCTTTCTTTCTTTCTTTCTTTTTCTTCCCTTCCTTCTCTCTGTCTAATCTTCAAAGGACCTAGCCCTGAGGATGGACACTCTGCAGTGTGGTTCGAGGTGCAGTGAGCTGCTCTGAGATGTAACGACTCGGGTCAGTAATTGCATTGGAGCAGATTATTGACGGCCAGAGAAATAGGTTGTTTATGTGCTCCGGCAGACAGTCAATTCTGGACCAGAGGACAGCCGCAGCATCTGTGATGTAATGGCATCTGTTTACTGTAATACGTAAAGGAGGGGGGGGGGGGGGGGGGGGTCCTCTGCAAATATGTTTTCATTGAAGTTGTTTGCTATTGAATCGGTTTTGACAGATGTGGGTAGGGATATTGAGTCATCCTCTATATGCTGGAATCCACCAATTATACACACATTACAAAACAGTGGCTACGAACTGTGTGGCGAGGATTGCATCCCAACAGCCCCCGGCACGGTGGACTCAAACGTGCACGTTGTTGTCATTTTTTAAGCATCAAACCGGCTAACGTCAGAGACTTTCATGTGGACTCCGGGCGTGGCGCGGGGCCGGGCGGTCCAGCCCAGGTGGTCCAGCCCGGGTGGTTCGGGGCCAGGTGGTTCAGGGCCGGGTGGTTCCGGTTAGGGCCCGGGCGGTCCAGCCCAGGTGGTTCGGGGCCAGGTGGTTCCGGTCCGAGGCCGGGTGGTTAGGGCCCGGGCGGTCCAGCCCAGGTGGTTCGGGGCCAGGTGGTTCGGGTCCGAGGCCGGGTGGTTAGGGCCCGGGCGGTCCAGCCCAGGTGGTTCGGGGCAGGTGGTTCGGGGCCAGGTGGTTCAGGGCCGGGTGGTTCCGGTTAGGGGCCCGGGCGGTACAGCCCGGGTGCACTCTTCACGGTCGGTGAGTGAGTCTGTGCTCCCTCCGTGTGTACGACACGTGTCCGTCCGCATCAAATGTCGGCCTTCATCTGGAGGTTCTAAGTGAACGGGAGACTTGACAGAGAGGCACTTCCATCGCTGCCATTCAAGCACACGCTGAAAGGTCAAACACCTCGACGATTCCACTCCCCCCCCCCCCCCCCCCCCCCCCTCAGGCGCGCCGTCGACGTTCCTCAACCCCACGTTCCCGTTTACCCACCTCGGGGCAATCCACACCGGGGGGGGCTCTGCGTGTCGACCGACCGTTCTCTGCTGGTCAGTGGGGGCGCGCCGTCGATATTGCAAATGGCCGTAGGGTTAATAAGGTGACCACGGTGACCACGGCGACCACGGTAACCACGGTGACCCAGCGAGCGACCCTGCTGTGTGAAGCGGGCCCTTGGGAAGAGGGGGTGGGGGGGGGGGGAGGAGTCAATGACCCCCCCCCCCCCCTCCCCTCAGTGGCGGCCATGACATAAGCGGATGAGCGAGGAGGCCAGTTTTGTACGTGGCCCGGAGCTAATGAGGGGAAAGTCCAAAGAAGGGAGACCGCGTGCGTCAGCCGGTCTCTCCGGGTCCCCTCGGGAATATGGGCCAGACGTGACGGTCGTGATCCGTTGTCGTAGAAAAGCGTTGGATGGCGATGTGGGAAACAGCGACACGTCTAATCTAATGAGAGTGTGTTGAGGCTGGTCTTGAAAAATGACCTTTTGTCCTGTTTTCCTGAGCGCACCAGCCCCTGTGTGTTGTGTGTGTGTGTGTGTGTGTGTGCGCACGTGCGTGCGTGTGTGTGTGTGTGCTGTGTGTTCTGTGTGTCTGTATGTATGTATGTCCCAAAAGTGGAAAGAATGTAAATGTATGAATGCATGTATATACTGTATGTATATATATATGTAAATATTTGGCTTTCTTTTTCAGATCATTTACAGTATCTAAAATATCAAATATACATCTTCTGCTTGACCCCAACATGTCCATAACGTCACCAATAGTACCATCAAAAGTATGCAACTAATACATATACAATTGTACACAGCCGAGTGTAAATAACTTCATTCCAACTCAACCACGCGGCGTTGGCTGGGCTGGTGAACCGTCGTCAGGAAAGCCCAGACGTCGGCGAGCGGAGAGAGAAAAACTAAACCAAGTGTAACTACAAACACCTTCTGGGTCACACACGATAACCACACACGTCCATGACTGTACAACCCCGGGAAGCGTCTGTCTGGTGCTCCTGCCCATCGGGGTGGGGGGGGGGGGGGTGACCTCAGAACAGACCCCAGCACAGTCTGGTCCAGCAGTAGGGCTCCTGGCTGGCTTCCGTGTGTGTGTGAGTTTAGCCCCTCCCCCGACACACCCCCCTGACCCCCCTCCCCCCCCCCCCCCCCCCACAGGCGGCGTCCTCGTCTGGCCGTCTGGGCACGCGTTTGCGTTACGAACGCGGGGAGGAACACGCGGCGTCCGCGGCTTCCCGTGGCAGCGGCTGGTCGACGCGGGGCGTGGCGTTCTGGCAGGGCTGTCTTTTGCCACCGCCGCCGTCGTCGTTGGCGACGTGGTGCCGGTGGCTCTGCCGCCTCTGGCCGCCATTGGCCGGATCCCCTCGCTCTCCGTAATTACTATTACGATTTTTATTACTATTATTACTATTCGTGTTATTTTTAGGGTGTGCGTTCCAGTGCTCCGGGGAGACATTGCCCCTGGTGGCGGCGGCGGCGGCCATTTTTTGAGGTTGCGGGATTAGGTTGTGGTCACCTCTGGCGGCCATCACTGGTGGACACCGGCCTGTGATGGTCGCCTGCGGGGGGGGGGGGGGAGGGAGAAAGAAAGAAACATGCTAACAAACACTATGTCATTCCGCTTTGCTAACCCGTATGCACGTCAGGCATGTAAAAACAATTAGTGAAACAACGGACGACAGACACAGAGAAACAGATTAAATGCCCAAAGTCTAGCTGTGGGCATCCGTGAGCGAGACGCCTCCTGAATCCTGCTCCAGCAACGACACGTATCTGAACAATAGCCAAGTCATCTCGGTGAAAAAGCAGCTAATAAAGAAGCAGCTAACTGCTAATTGGAGTAAGTCGTGTTGGCGGTAGGGTCACAACACCTACCTTACCTGTTCCAGTGCGTCACTGCTCCTGGCTTGTCTGCTGTGCTGGGCCGGGGTCGCCCGCACCTCCTTGCTCCTGCCCAGGACCCCCAGGGAGTGGCTGGTCCTGAGCGACTGGCCGTAGTGGTTCATGTGGTCCAGCTCGACGTCGCTCCACACCTGCTACAGTGTACACAGCGTCACATGTTAAAGGAGCTGTATGTGCTGTACTCCATCATAAAATAACCATGACATGTCAGCAGAGGTTAAGGAAACAAGGCCAAGTCGAAATACCGGTTCATCCGACAACTATGTACGTTTTCAACTATCAAACCGTGTGTGTTTTTCCACTGTGTTTTTTTTTCCTTTCCAAATTTCCGTTCCAGGTGGGAACGTTTGTTTTCCCTTTTGGCCTGCGTGTTACGGTATTCACCGTCCCCCCCCCCCCCTGAACTCTGTTCCACCGAACCCCCCCCCCCCCCCCCGCGCGTGCCAGATATGAAAGCAAATTAGCACACCAAACACAGCGTGCTGCAACCCTGGAAGCAGCAAACCGGATCAACTGCGATTACGCCGGATTACGCCAGACCCCGAAACGCCTCGTCCTCTTTGGAGAAAACGGCTCCATGACCAGAGCCGTGCGGAGACGTGGGTGCATCTCGGGAGTTGCATTCGGGGAACAGCTCAGAACAAAAAAGATTTAGTGTCCAAATGCCACTTGAGCTGGTTAATTGATATGCAAATGTATACGTCGGTTGATCGACTCACAGCGGCTCGTCATCGTCAAAAACAGAATCGTTTGCCTCAAAATATAATGTCGCCGCTCAGCCTTGCAGCCCGTGTTTGAACAGCGTCTTCGACCCGCCAGCCCCAGAGACCTCCGACTCCTGGGGGATCGGGGGTCCGGGCCGAGAACACGTTCTCCAATAATGTGAATCTGGCCTGCAACTGCCCATTTGCAACGCTCGTGGCAATGTTACGTATCGACCCTTTAAGCGGTTCCATCCCGTCCAACGTATTTCTGGAATGCGGTGATAAGACAATAATGAATTATTATGTTTGTCGAAGGCAGGGCTGCCCTTCTGGGTCCCACATGTTTCTATATGGATAAGATTGTGTGATATATGTATTTGCTCTCGTAGGAAGAGTAATATCAACGTTGTACCCCCCTTCTGTCTTTTTGGACCATAAGGTGGAATGCACATCTGCTTTTTATTTTTCCGGAGTCGAATCGTGCACCCGGGTTCGAAGACAAGATGGTTGCACTCTGTGTTCAAGTCACAGACAAACAAACCACAACAGCCAATAAATAACCGATCGATCGGGGAAATCGAATACATCATTCTCCGTACTCATCCCGGCACCCTTTTTGGTGGGGGGAAACGCGACAAAACTACAAATCCCAGGCTCACCGTGTCGGCGGTGGACGCGGAGGAGACCCTGTGGAACTTGGTCTTGGAGACCGAGGACTGCCGGCTCAGAGCCGAGTCCCTGAAGGAGCACTCGCTGTGGGACACGGACACGCACACGTTCCGGGGCGGCTGTCTCAGGAAGGACAGGCAGGGCACGTGCTCCGCCAGGGTGTCTCTGTCGAGAGAGAGAGACCAAGAGGCGAAATCAACACCCAGATGGGAAAAACCGTGGCTTTTGACGTTTTCACAATAACAACGAGTGGGCTAGCGGCGAGTGTGGGAACCTGTATTTAGAGTGGATGATGGCGTAGATGAAAGGGTTGTAGATGGCCGAGGCTTTGGCGATGACAGCGGGCACGGCTTTGGAGTAGGGACTGAGGTGGCTCCCGTAGCTGAAAGGGGACAGATGGGTGGCGCAGATCAACGGGCTGATTCTGAAAGGCAGTCGACGAGAACGTAAACAAGACGCCGGACCGACGTCATTCGCTCCCTCCTGAAGAGGGCTCGTCAGCAGGCGTCACGCCTCGTCAATCCACATCAATGGTGGGGAAATACAAACAAAGAACATTTGGAATATATATATCTATATATAGATATATAGATATATATATAGCAAAATATGATTTAATCAAATGAATCTACTCAACACAGCAGCTAAAGCCACTAATTTCCTCACTCATTTCCTCATTCTCTTTCTCTCTCTCTCTCTCTCTCTCTCTCTCTCTCTCTCTCTCTCTCTCTCTCTCTCTCTCTCTCTCTCTCTCTCTCTCTTTCTCTCTTTCTCTCTCTCTCTTTCTCTCTATCTCCCTCTCTGGCTCTCCCTCTCTCTTGCACTCTCTCTTTCTGTTTCTCTCTCCCTCTCTGGCTCCCCCCCCCCCTCTCTCTCTCTCTCACTCTCTCTCTCTCTCTCTCTCACTCTCTCTCTCTCTCTCTCTCTCTCTCTCTCTCTCTCTCTCCCCCTCTCTCTCTGGCTCTGTCTCTGTGTCTCTCTCTACCTCCCTCAATTTCTCTCCACCTTTCAAACCTGACATTGCCCTCATGACAACCTCATGCTTTCGCCAACACCAATCTTCCTTTTCTTCCCCCTTCCATGATACCCCCCCCCCCCCCCCCACACACACACACACACAAGCACACACCCACAGGCAAGTCTTCCAAATGCAGGTGCACCTGCATGTGTGTGTGTGTGTGTGTGTGTGTGTGTGTGTGTGTGTGTGTGTGTGTGTGCGTGTGCGTGCGTGCGTGCGTGCGTGCGTGCGTGCGTGCGTGCGTGCGTGTGTGTGTGTGTGTGTGCGTGTGTGTGTTCGTGTGTGCGTGTGTGTGCGTGTGTGTGTGCATGCACGTGTCTGTGATCACTGATCTCTGAAGTCTCCGTCTGCGTCTAATTTTCCAGCTTTTGGTTTTGGCCTGGCCTGCTGTGATATTCCCTGCCACTGCAGCCTGTTTATATCCAGCCAGTGACCCGTAAGGTGTTGCGTGAGGCTCAGCTGAAATCACATGGCTGATTATCCCCCCACCCCCCACCCGCTCCATCCACCTGCAATCCCCTCGCCCGAACCCACGTCCTGCACTTTGAGCGGCTAAACCCCGGAATCTTCACAACAGCTGCTCACGCTTTGACCTGCATTACGCTGCTCAACCTTTCTTGTTTGAAGTAATGTCAAGACTTCGTCCACTTTTCACTCTACTGCAGTCACCCCACCCCACCCCCACCCCCCCCCCCCCCCTCCTGACATACAATCATGTGAATACATGTTGCAAGGGTTCACAGTTTTTTTTTTTTTCAGGTTTAGCAGTACCAGGAGTGCCTCGTGAAATCTCTGCAGGGGCGTCTTTTGTTTTGCTTGCGTGCTTGCTCAGAAGATGCAAGCTACAGGAACACCATGCGGAGAGAGCCAGCCCCCTGATCTGAAGCGGCTGCTGGAACACAGGCACCGCAGCTCTGTGTGCGCACACGCACGAGTCCTCGGGGCCCTGATGTGATTCTTTACCAGATAATCACGTAACCAGAGACTCGAGGTGCACGGATACAATAAATACTACAATGCTTACGACAGTAAATTAGTTATTGTGGCAAGTTGTCGAAGCACACACCAAAGTGTTGTATTGTAGTATGTATGTCTCGTACTTTCCACATATTTATGACACCAACAACAATACACCGAAAAAATATATACCTGAGGCCTGCAGGGGATGTGTCTCCACAAATGATAAAGGTAAAGGGGGCATCGAGCAGACGCTTTTGTCCAAAGCGACTTACACTCAGTACATTTGTGGGGTTCGACATGTGGACAGTTGGAGGAGGAGGGGGATCAAGGGGATCGAACCACCGACCCTCTCTGTCCAACCGCTCTACCCACTGAGCTACTGATTATGAGTATTCTATCCAGAGGCATGAGCAAATGTAATTATCATTATACGATAATAATAATCTGAATGTTATTATTATTATTGTGAATTTCTCCCATGGGGGATTAATAAAGTGTCATCGATCCATAAAGTCTTATCTTAACATAATATCATGCAACACACACACTAGAGTGCGGATCAGGCCGTAATTTTCTGTCCAAGCCCGGCCCGCGTTCGACAGAACAGTAACCGAACCCGACCCCGAGCCCGACAGGCATCGAGCTGTTTGTCAACAAACAGATGAGCGCAACATGTGCGGGTTAACGCACGGGTAAATTAAAATGTTCAAATTGCGCAGATGTGACCGAGCCCGACCGGAACCCGTGCATAATTTCTAAAATATTTGTCCTCCGAACCCGACCCGGCCTGTCAGGTACCGTCGTGTACCGTTGGGCTCGGGTCGGGTATCCATCCTGTAACACACACAGGCTGGTTTGGCAGGGAGCGTCACCGACATTACGATGACATCATCACAACAGCTGAGGTGTTTTTATTTACCCCGCCCAGGCGATGAGCGTGACGCACGCGTACGGCGACCAGGAGAGGACATAGACGATGATGACCACAAAGGCGATCTTGGTCAGCTTCCACTCGGTCTTGATGGACTGCTGCTGCATCAGCGTGGACTTCCTCACCTGTGTCCCCAGTCTCTCTATCTCCCTGGCAGGGACACAACGACACACACACACACACACACAGAGCCCCAGTGAGAGAGAGACCACAATACAGCGTGGTCGTCCTGAGAGCATTGGTCCTACATGAATGCTCATCAGCGAGCCGTTCATAAATCTGTTCCAAACTTTTATTAAGATAAATGCTTAGAAAATAAAAGTTTATTCATTACAAACTATAAACAAGTTCTTAATAATGCTTTATAAACACTTAATAATGCTGCAATTCATGATTCGTTTAGGTAGTTACAAAGCATTGGTTTCAGTTGCAACGTGTAAAAGTTCAGCTAGCTTAAAATGCCGTATGACGTATCAGTAGCCAATGCTGAGTGGTAGTGATTCCAGTGTTATCGATAAAATCACATCCTATAACTGATACAAAATGCTCTCTTACTACCAACGCTCCCAAACCCCCTCCCAGCCAGCCGAGCTACGCTAGCCCGCGTCACGCGGTTTGCACAGTCGCTCAGAGTGGACAGAACACTGTTATTCCGTTTGCTAACCGGGGGAATCACAATCTTACAAGTTGCGCAATTCTCCCCCCCCACCCCCCCCCCCCCCCCCCCCCCCCCCCACCCCCGGGGACATTGATCAAAACGCTCAACAACGGGGCAGAGTTATTCTGGAGGGCTACCCAAATCTATCTACTATGCATGCCAGTCGGATTCTCATAAATCATGAATTACCTGCCGGCACTGCGTATGGCCAGGAACATGCACAGATAGCAGTAGGATATTATACCCAGCGGGATGAAGAACACGAAGCAGCACAGCATCAGAGTGTAGCTCTTATTGGCCGGCGTGGAGGTGACGTAGTCCCACGTGCAGGACGTCATCAGGCCCTCGGGGATGTAGGAGCCTGGAGCCGGGGAGACCAGACGTGGAATGAAGGGAAGGAGGTGAAGAGGAACCCTGGAGGAGGAAGCCGGACCCCCCCCCCCCCTCCCCTGAAGCGATAACATGGTGAGCTGGACTCAAGCGCTCGTTGGTTGCTCGTACTTTGTTTTTTTTTTTTGTTTTTGTTTTTCATGGACGTTAACATTTTGGGTTTGTGTGATTTGTTTCAGTTGTTTTCCTTCGTGTTTGGTGGGCACTGATGTTGAATTATTAATTATCGTTGAATTATTACACGACTTTCGAATTCACATGCATGCGCACTAAAATGGATTATTCTTTAGAGCTCCCCCTGAATGTGTCAGGTCAGGCTTTCAGGGGAGCTAGTGACCCCTTTCAGAGAAGCCGAACTCCCCTTAGCTCCCCCATACTTCCAACCATGTATATAAATATACACACACATCAATGTAAAACGTCAAAATACTTCAAATACGCCTAAAATAAAATAACAAACAACAACAACAAAGTTCTAAATCAAAGTGTCCGGTCGATGATCCGTGATGGGGGGGGGGGGGGGGAGGGGGGGAATGGCCACAGCAGCGCAGGTTCGAGGGCCACACTCACTCCATCCCAGCAGCGGCGCCAGGCTCCAGGCCAGCGAGTAGAGCCAGACCAGCAGGATGACGACGGTGGTGCGCCTGCCGGAGGTCCAGCGGATGGCCTGCAGGGGCTTGGTGATGACGATGTAGCGGTCCAGCGAGATGGCCAGCAGGTTGATCATGGAGGTGATGCCGAACAACGCCCCGCAGAAGGCGTACATCTTGCAGCCTGGGAGGAAGGAGGCGAAAGGGTTAAAGGTTAAAGGGAAAAGCACTTCTTTTTTTTTTCAGTTGAATTTTTTTTATTTTATTGTATTCTACATTCTGTTTGGGGGCCTCAGGATGTGTTGGTGAATGTATCTGTGTTGTTTTTGGACTAAAATGTATAAAACGTTAAAGGAGGGAAATTCCACAAATGCTTTTCTAGAGTGGTGGTTTTCAAACTTCTGCGTTCTGGTGACTTTCTTACTGTATTAGCAGCAATGAAATGTTTCACCTTCTTCTGACAAAAGCGTCTGCTAAATGCCCTAAATGTGAATGTAAATGCAAATGATGTTCTATTGGCTGTGTGCACGTTAGCTCCAGTGTAGCGCAATGCAGGGTTTGACCACTGGCAGGACTGCTTGGATCACGTTTTGAATTCTTTTATTTCTCTCAACGTGGAGGCGGAAGTGCTCCACGCTGACACAGGGGGCTCACCACTTGATCTTTAAACAAAGGGCAATCAGGGTTTTGGGTGTGGGGGGGGGGGGAGTGGGGGGGGAGGCCTCCGGGAAATCAGGAAGGTAACGTGCTGATGGGATGAGTTGTATGTCGAGAGGTGCTCCACTCTTTGCAGTAATTTGTTCGCTAATGTTAACTGTGTTGAGGGGATTCGTCTCAGCGCGGCTACGTGGTGAGGAAATGAAGTTTTCTAAGGGGGGGGTGGCGGGTCCACCAACCACGCACGCCATGCCGGCCGCGATGTCTGGAGCGCATGCTGCGATTTCCTACGTGACGGATCGCAATTAATGAGGTTTTCCGCCAAAATATCCCCCGCGGTGACATGCGACAATGTGATGTAAAGTGTGTTCATTAGGAAAGATGTGACTTCCCTCAATGTATTAGTGGCTGTTGTAAAAATGCAGTCACAGACGTATGCTTGGAACTGTTTGTGGTTTAATGAATAATGCTATTTATTTTTTCTGTCGACAAAAGTAGCATTTCAAGCAAGGCCGCATGTTTTCATATTGATGTCAGTGAATAGAAGATACCATGATATAACTACCACAGCGACTGTATATGCCAGCGTGACATTACCGGTCTCCCCGAAGATCCATTCCTTGAACAGAGAGTTGATGAAGAAGATGGGCGACTGGGTGATGGCCATCAGGAAGTCACTCACTGCCAGGTTCATGATGAAGTAATTGGGAGGCGTACGGAGTTTCTTGTTACTGAAACAACAACGACAACAACAAGAAGCAGAATAACAAAAAAAAACGCTCAAACCTTGTGACAACTCTCTGTGTGGCCGCCATCAGTGATTTCGGTTTGTGTGGCAATTCCAAACCCAGTTCATTTCCTTTCAGCAGTTACCCATTGAATGTATTTGAGTGTGTGTCTGTGTGTCTGTGTGTCTGTGGGTGATATGTTTTTTTCTGCAGAAAGATGACCTGAAGCAAGCCAGTCTTTTGTTATCCAGACATCGAAATAGCCAGTTTTATCTTGTCACTTGTCAATGGCACCTCAGTAAAGCACTTGAGGTACTTTATTTTATCCCTTTTATTTTTGTCAGAAGAAGACTCATACCAGAAAGCCTTGCCAAGCCTTTCCTCAATATCTCTCAATATCTCCCAGAGATTCTTACAACTTGAATACTGAATAGCGCCATTGCTAAGACTTTACCATTGACAACCAACCGACATCAGTAACTGCAGTTCTAAGCATTAATTTATAGCATTGGCTTTGTGGCTAGGGTTATGGGATAAGGTAGTGGATCCTGAATAAATATTGTACAAATCAATACCTTAGATAACATGAAGACCATTGGAAAACATGACCACCATTAGTAAATGATTACTTGACCATTAGTTAATTGTTGATTGTTAGTTAACAGTTAAAACTGCATTTACCAATGTTAATTCATGGTTCATTAATGTACCCTTATCGTAAACTGTGAGCACATCAATCAATTCGTGGCTATTTTTCAAAATAAAACCCCATCTTGTGGCGTACAATGCAGACAAAAATGCGTTCAGAGGTTCAAGGATATTGCACTACCACAGCGTCCTTGACTACAGCTAAACACTGAGGGCTGTGCAGCTCCAACAACCACAAACACACTGACGTCGTTACCTTGTTTGGAAAAGGCCTCCAAAATGAAAGCGCGTGTAGCCGTTAGCAAACGTAACGTAGCAGTGGAACATCAGCGTGCTTCACCCAGTGATACCGTGTACGCCTCACATTCTCACAAGCTAGTGTACGTATTACACACCTGTCGTAGACGTAGACCAATAATATGTTTTATTTCGAGCGCCTTTCAGGACACCCAAGTTCACCGCGCAAGCAGAGAACAGTGAAGATTAGACAAAAGAGATTGAAATAAAAACAGAGTTCATCGTTAATAAAGAGATCGGCGTTCGGGTTCTTCTTAAACTGAGCGAGAACTTCTGAAACTAGACTGATGTGTTCTTGTGATGCTTGTGTATTTACAATTGAGTCATTCAGCCACCACTTATGCAAATCGTCATATAGAACACAGCTACTTGTCCATAAATAAATAGATATAGATAAAACCTTTATTGATCCTCGAGGGGAAATTCAGGGTCCAAGTAGCTAAAATACAGTATAGACATAGAGACATCACACATAACATACAAACATACAACATGCAACATAAGCAGGATAAATAAGGAGAAAGTGATAAGTATATCAGTAGAAGGTAAGGGATAAGGTATATATATATATAAACATATATATATTGTTCAAGGAAACCCTGATGTACACATTGGGGATCATACCTAGAACCTAGCAACTGCACTTAAAACACTGAACTCTGGAGTGAGTTCAAGTAGACCATATAAATAATCTTTGCATTCTTCCATCGCTTTATATATATTTATATATGCACTGTGATTCTGATGCATTCTTTTCTGAATGTGGAAACTGTCAAATGTGTTATTCCACAAATACCTGACTCTCTCTCAAGGACTTCTAAACTTCATGAACCCCCTCAAAACGATGCCAGTCCTTCAGACTGCTGCAGTATCTATCTTAAGTATTATGGATCAGGAAAGGATTTTAGGATTACCTATGGCGCATTTATAGATCGACCTATCTATATAACTAGAGGATGTTTGGATAAGAGATTTTGTATAGAGTTTTTGGAGACTCTATAAATGCCCCATAAAGCAAACGTAGAGGGGATGGGCTAAGACCACAATGAGAGGGGGAATGCACAAAACCTTTACTGTGACATAATCCTGTGTTTCCACAGAGATAGTCCAAATGAGGTTTTATGTGAATACACTACTTTGTTTAGAATTGCTATTTCAATGTCTCTTGAACAACCGACGTAAAGCGTAGTTCGTGTGTGTGTGTGTGTGGGTGGATGTCAGTGTGTGTGTGTGTGTGTGTGTGTGTGTGTGTGTGTGTGTGTGTGTGTCTGTGTGGGTGTCTGTGTGGGTGTCAGTGTGTGTGTGTGTGTGTGTGTGGTTGTGTGTGGGGGGGGAGGTGTATGCGTGTGTGTGTGTGTATGCGTGTGTGTGTGTGTGTGTGTGTGTGTGTGTGTGTGTGTGTGTGTGTGTGTGTGTGTGTGTGTCTGTGTGCGTGTGTGTCTGTGTGTGTGTGCATGTGTGTGCGTGTGTGTGTGTGTGTGTCTGTCTGTTTCTGTGTGTGTGTGTGCGTGTGTGTGTGTGTGTGTGTGTGTGTGTGTGTGTGTGTGTGTGTGTGTGTGTGTGTGTGTGTGTGTGTGTGTGTGTGTCTGTCTGTCTGTATGCGTGTGTATGTGTATGTGTGTGTATATGCAGGATCTTGGACGAGGGATGAGCGATGGGGTGTGGGTGTGACGCCGGGGTGAACTGGAAGACGGTGCCCCCTGCTCCGGGGCACTAATGCAGGAACCGTGTAACAGGCGCTGCCCGCAGGAGTAATGGCCTTTTAACTGTGTGACAGATGACAAGAAACCACCATTTGCCTCCTCATGTCAATCAGACAGCCACAACCCCCATGCATGTAACAGTAACCAAAAGGTCAGGAATTGTTTCTCTTTGGTTATTGACTTCCGCGGTTCAGTGTCGGTCCATTTGCAGTGCGTTGCTTCACAACGGTGTGTGCAGATATCTAACCGAAAGTACTGCGTTGGCGTGTATCATTTAGCTTCTAGATATTTTGGAGGATGTATAAATGATAACCCAGCTAATATGAATAATACACATCCTGTACAAAGATTTCCAGGTCATTTCACATGTGTATAACCATCTGAATCATGCACGTTACTCCGTTTTCCAGTTTCCTGTCCTGTCTTGTACCGTGTCCTATCTGTCTTGTACTGAGTCCTGCTATCCTTCTTGTATGGTGTCTTCTTTCTGTCTTGAGTCTCCTATCTGTCTGGTACTGAGTCTGCTATCCTTCTTGTATAGCGTCTTCTTTCTGTCTTGAGTCTCCTATCTGTCTGGTACTGAGTCTGCTATCCTTCTTGTATAGCGTCTTCTTTCTGTCTTGAGTCTCCTATCTGTCTGGTACTGTCTCCTATCTGTCTTGTAGCTGAGTCTGCTATCCTTCTTGTATAGCGTCTTCTTTCTGTCTTGAGTCTCCTATCTGTCTGGTACTGTCTCCTATCTGTCTTGTACTGAGTCTGCTATCCTTCTTGTATAGCATCTTCTTTCTGTCTTGAGTCTCCTATCTGTCTTGTACTGTCTTCTATCTGTCTTGTACTGTCTCCTCTCTGTCTTGTACTGTCTCCTATATGTCTCGTCCTGAGTCTCTTTTCTTATGTGTGATGAGTCTCCGCTCTGTCTCGAGTCTCCTATGTTTCACGGAGTCTCCTCTCTGTCGCCCTCAGTTATAGCACCAGCCCATCCCTCGCAGCAACGTCAGAAATAAGCCATGGTGTCAGAGAGCACACCACCATGTCAGCCTGCATCAGAATCACCATGCTTTAAATATAACCAACAGAGCTACACTCTTAAATTGCTTTTCATATTTACCTTATGAATAATTAATGCTTACAAGGATTTAAGTCACTATTCTATTTAGGTTTTTTTTTTAAACAGTATATAAAGGCGTTTAACGAGGACCTCTGCCCTAGAGACGTTTTCATTTACCTCGATCATTGAGAGTGAAAGGTACTCGTGATACTCCTAAGCAAGTAAGTGCCAGTACAAAAAAATAAATAACCCTTTGTAATGACAACGCATGAGAAAAGGATTCAGCTTGTGGTTGCTGTATAAATGCACTGCACTTGTAGTCTCCATCACGTACCCTTATAGCCCAATACATTATGTATGTTGTGTCACGAGAGATTAGATCACTTTTTAAGTCCTGACAGTATACCACCGGGAGCAACGACTGGTCAATCTCAACAGTTTAGCTCTGATCATGTTTTTGATATGTATAGCACTCAGAGCGCTCAGTCACGCTCAGATAATTTGGAGCGTTCGACACTGTTTTCTGTTGCTTCAGTGTTACATTCAGGCAGCATATTTCACCCACATCCTACCTGCTGTTTTGTCAGATTGCAGTCTATGGCTGCATCCGAATACGCATACTTGACTGCTATATAGTATGCATTTTGTAGTACATGACCAAATGTAGTACGTCCGAATGCTTAGTACGCATTGTGTAGTAGAGAAAAGGTTTCCGAATGCGTACTACTGCCACAGTGTACAACGGTAGGACACTACGCTATCCCACAATGCAGCGGGAGTCTGGTAACCGAAGAAGAAGAATGCGGCGGAGAAAATTAAAATAAATAAAAGCAGCGATATCAAGAGCCATTCGTGCAGAAGGAGACATTTTTATTCACTAGCAACGATGACAAGACGGAAAACTATGAGGTAAATTATCGGAGGTGACTTTTTAATTTTGCCGGCATCTGATCTGCTGCGCACAGAGGGGAAATACGTCATCTCCAAACATCCGGTAGTGTTTTCGGTGGTGTTCGGAAGCGTTCGGAGGCGTTCTACGTACGGCTGTAGCACGTACTACATTAACGGTCAAGTAGTAGACACTGAACAGAAATGGTATATACTGAGTATTTGGATGCGGCTTATGAGTACAATCTATGTATCGAGCCACAGCGAGGGGACGCATCAGAATCCCTTCTCCCGGGTCTGATTCCTAAACTACAAAACACCGTCTTGAAGTATTCACTCTACCTTAGAGGATCCACACGTTCGACCCGCAGCTGCTGTGATCACAGCACATCACACTAACCGCCGGCTCCTGTGTGTGAACAGTACGCGGTGTGGGGGTTTGGTTTTTCAGCATCGCCATAGGTTACAGGTGTCACAGGCCGTCACAGAAATCGCCTGAAATAGCATCCTTGCAAACCCGTCACCTCCTGACACACACACACACGAGGACACACACACACGCGAGGACACACACACACACGGGGACACACGCACCGACACGTTTGCAAGGACCACGTCTGATATGACCCTCTTTAGTGGCAGCACGTGTTCTACGGAACAATACCTCAAACCCATCAGCCAAACGCGAGTATGGTTGCAGCAGTAGCTCCCTCCTCGTCCGGGAACCGCACAAATCCGTGAGCTCATGACTGTGTTTGACCTGGCAAATGCGTCTGTCCCTCCCCCCTCCTCCCATTGGGGCAGATTTCCAGCAGACCTGGCGCCGGGTGGGTCCGGTCCCCAACCATTTACCCAACACAGGACGGGTTTGTGGTGATGATGAGTACAGAGGAGCGGCCCTATAGCAGCGCCGTTGAGTGTCATTTTCATAAACAACCAAAATGGCCGCCGCGGCACCCGTTCCTAAGCTCCCCTTGGAAATCGAAAACCGAGAGGTTCCAGACCACATACGTGTTTGCATGCTGAGCCCCGACCCCCCCCCCCCCCCCCCCCCCCCCCTTGTGAGAGAGGAAGTCCACGTACCAGAAGAAGGCGTACATGACCAGGGCGTTGCCGGTCACGCCGACCACCCCGATGATCAGCACGAAGAAGGCCACCACGTAGTGGGCGTGGTCCGGGACGTCCACCTTGCGGTAGAACCCGCGGTCCAGGTCCATGGTCTGGGGGGAGACGAGCAGGCGGGGCACCGGCGGCCACCAGTCCCATCCGCTGCCGGCCCTTTAAGGGACGTGGGGGGTCTTTTGACAAACGAGAGGGAGACGAGATTGAGTGCACACTTTACAAGCGTATACCCCGCTCGGTCGGATATTGATCACGCGGTACGACTGCGGAACGAGACCTGTCATATTGCATTTATTCTGCGAGGTTAGCCTCACTCAATATGATTGGATTGATCTTCCCTGAAACGTCTCTCGCACGGAGAAAAAAAAACAAAAAAAGAGAACTTCGATTAATGTGAGTCATTATGGAAACGATTATGAAATTAGAGAAACATTTGAGCGCTGAATAGCATTGACCATGGAGACTCAATGGAAAGCGTCCACCACAGGGGTGATTAAAAGACAGCTTTGCTTGATTATTAAATGGACTTTGATTGTCTGCGTCATTTCGGTGACCCATCCTGAAATGGAGGACAGGAATCCTAAGAGGATTTATTTGTTGTTAATGTGATGGAATCAGGAGTGCTCACCGTTTAACCCCTCAAAACTCACGTTCTTTACACAACATTCGCCCCATCCCTCATCCAAATGTGGCTCGCATCATTGCACACTAATGAAAATACCGATATTTCGTAGTTTTCTTGTCGTCATTTCTATATGCTTATATAATGTTGTTATATAACGACATTGTTAAAGTCGCAAACATTAAAAAAAAAAAAACACAAATATACAAACATCTGCCATTTACTAAGTTTGGGAGGGACTTACTTTTGGCAACACGGGAAGGCGTTGGCTATTCTTGAATACTGACCTTTACAACCTAAAAGATCCCCCAGAAATCATTTCCATGCTATTCTTCCCTTCATTCTACAGGCATTCTCACCTGTAGGGTTTCACATTACTATCACCTGTGCTGAGTGTGGCGCTCTCACCTCTACACAACCCTCGCAGCCAAGACCTGTCTAAAATGATGTACGTACATACATCACACACACTGTACGTGTGTACATTCATGAACTCAATGCAGAGGTGTTCTCAATGAGGCGTGCAGTGTGTAATGAGGCATATGCATGGCCCGCCTCTGGGATGGTTTGGACTATATCCACATGTGGAAATGGGAATGGTTGAAAAATACTGAATATTTTTTTTTTACTGAAAGTCAATTAGCCCACACATAAATGTTAAGCCCATTACAAAACAATGTTTCTTACTTCCATCAACATATCAAGCAAGCCCCTATATATGAAATACATCTCATACTTCATACATTTTTGATGGGCATGCGTGTGTATGACTGAGCTTCATCACCCATAATTCCCAGTAATGAGATATTGGGCGCAAAGACCTGTCAAACTAAATTTGCACCATGAATGCTGAATGAACAAACATGTCTGAATAAATGATCCATGCGGTTTGTGTGTGTACAGCCAGTCCCCAACAACACAACCTTCACAAGGACAGCCAAGAGTAGATAGGAATAGAATAGAATAACAGATAACATCACACATCACACATCAAAATCACATGGGCCTTGAACAACAGTGCTTTCGATTCCCATGGAAGTACGTACTGAATCACATGCTTTTCACAGGAGAAGTGTGTGTTGTTTGTTTTTTTTTGTTTTTTTTGAGGAATGAGTCAATGGATACATAACTACAAGATAATATCACGTGGAACGCTATCGCGCAGCCCGAGGAACAAAACATCACACTTCAGAACCAGCACCAACTTGACCGCATCACCCCTGTCTCTCCAGTCCTCTCACAAGCTCTCCTGCCAACGCGTGCGATTACCAAGCGTGACACTTCTTCTCAAACCCCGCCACGGCACCAGCACACCGCGCAGACGTAGAACCCAAAATAAAACACAAATTCAGGGTTCTGACTCAGGAGAACACGGAGCGGCCGCAGGAAGACGTGCAGTCTCGGTATCCCAAACTTGGCGCCCTACCTCCCCTCCAGAAGTCCTACCTCCTCTCCAGAAGTCCTACCTGCCCTCCAGAAGTCCTACCTCCCCTCCAGAAGTCCTACCTCCTCTCCAGAAGTCCTACCTCCTCTCCAGAAGTCCCACCTGCCCTCCAGAAGGTCCTACCTCCTCTCCAGAAGTCCTACCTGCCCTCCAGAAGTCCTACCTCCCCTCCAGAAGTCCTACCTCC
>JAXIVH010000393.1:24933-67433 GCA_036785325.1 Urophycis tenuis
CACACACGCACATACATACATACACACATACACACACACGCACATACATACATACATACACACACACACACACACACACACACGCATACGCACACGCACATACATACATACACACACACACACACACACACACAGACACACACACACACACACACACACACACACACACACACACACACACAGACACACACACACACCCCGTCTCCGGCTCCAGCAGTAAACCTCTCAGAAGGAGAGGCTGAGGTAGAGCGGTCTGGACGACCAGCTTGGAGACACCTGTTTGCCGGACCAGAGTTCAACGGCTCGTCTCTCTGAGGGAGACCGCGAGGCATGGGAGTCGGGGGAGGGGGGATGGGATGGGAGGGTGGGGGGGGGGGGGGGGGGGGGGGGGGTTGGCATCATGATGGATGCCTTCGGGATGAGGTTTTCAGTGATTCTTGGAACTAAATATAATTTTTTTAGTGTAGGAGCTGATGGTTGGTTACATGCTATTGTTCCTTGTTTTTTGGAAAGGTCATTGAGAATAATGACTTGAGTTAACTGTTCTGCATTCAGAACTCTGTGTCTTTACTGGGCTTATGCAATTTTATAATGCTATTTAGGGAGCTGGTCTTGAGAGCTTTCGCAATTGCACATGCCAAGGCACTAGTTGTCATTTAGGGATTTGCACCCTCACCTATTCACACTTTTCATCTTGCCAGTCCTGGCATTATCTCATTTATTTCCATTTCAAACAGCTGGAGTTTTATGGCCTTAAAGATCAGTATTGGTATTTCCTAAGAATTCAAACTGGCACGCTTTGCTGAAGACATTTTACAGTCCTTCATTGTATTCCTTTGTTACCCAAAGTGAGACATCATAAAAATATGCCCGATTTGAATGTTTGTTTATTGTGGTTGTTCGGGTCAGACACTTTGCATGCATGTAGACAGCAACAGCTCCTTTTGACCCGTGAACGTGATTAAGAAAGCATCCTTAAAAGGTCGAGCTTCCCGCAGAGCTTAAAAGCGTTCACAGGCCGCCCAAAGCCGCCGCCAGCCAAAAGCTTCTCTAAAACCTCTGCCTTTTTCGGTGAGGTTGTAAACCGCGCGCCAGACCCCTTAAGTAGAAGTTGATTTAAATACAACCAAACAACAACAACATTAGCAGCAGCAGCTGCCAGACAGACACCAGAGCTCGCCAGGTGGTAGGTGTTGGGATGCTAACGGCAGCCCGGGCTGCTGGTGTTTCAGAGGTGGCGGTCGACTCTCCCGCCCGACTCACTCCGGGCAGTGGTGTGCGGTGCGTCCTGGGAGGAAATGGGAACCGCATGTTGTTTTTGAACATGTGTTGGAGGGGGGGGGGGGGGGTAGCGTGAAGAGGTCTTTATGTTACTGCAGTGGCAGAGTTCAACATCCGCGCGGAGAAAACACATTTTCAAAGGGGCTTCCAATGCCGTAACCCAAAAAAGAAGGGGAAAAAAAGAAGGGGGGAAAAAAAAGAGAAACTGTACTCTTTTCATTTTCCTCCTGACCTTTCTTTCTGAGGGCTGTCACGCTAGTCCGCAACAGTAAGAATTACGCGCCATTTCACGCTCACAAATTGTTGCCAGCGTTGAATTTTACAGGTCATTTAGAGGAGCAGTTGTGACTTTTTGTGGTCAGGTTTTTGAACACGTACCACCGCGGTGAACAAAACACAAGGACGTTGGCGAGGGGGGGAATTATCAGATAAGTAGAGATAACTATGTAATCTAAGCGCCGGTTCAAAACCTGTTCTCAGCGTGTTCTCGTCGGCCGGCCCCTGTGTCTCTTCTTCACACGGTGCCGTTGTGATGGTCACATGTGATTAACGCAGCGCTCGTGAGAGGCCTTTGATGTGGTGTAGAAGTGGCTCCACTCAAACAGGCGCTTCTCAATGTATTAACTCCCCCTCTTCTCTTCACTCTCAAGGTCCACACAAAGTTCCACTGCAGACAGGCCCACACGCCCGGGTCCGACCCGTCCTGCCTCGCCTTCTCCTACGATGGCACCACCCTGGCCTCTCGCGGAGGTAACGGCAAAGCGCTGTCAACAGCACCCTTTAACACTCCTGTCAGCCCTCACTGTACCCTTTAACACTCCTGTCAGCCCTCACTGTACCCTTTAACACTCCTGTCAGCCCTCACTGTACCCTTTAACACTCCTGTCAGCCTCACTGTACCCTTTAACACTCCTGTCAGCCCTCACTGTACCCTTTAACACTCCTGTCAGCCCTCACTGTACCCTTTAACACTCCTGTCAGCCCTCACTGTACCCTTTAACACTCCTGTCAGCCCTCACTGTACCCTTTAACACTCCTGTCAGCCCTCACTGTACCCTTTAACACTCCTGTCAGCCCTCACTGTACCCTTTAACACTCCTGTCAGCCCTCACTGTACCCTTAAACTACTGTCAGCCCTTACTGTACCCTTAAACTACTGTCAGTCCTCAATGTACCCTTAAACTACTGTCAGCCCTCACTGTACCCTTAACCTACTGTCAGCCCTCACTGTATCCTTAAACTACTGTCAGTCCTCAATGTACCCTTAAACTACTGTTAGCCCTCCCTGTACCCTTAAACTACTGTCAGCCCTCACTGTACCCTTTAACACTCCTGTCAACTCTCACTGTACCCTTTAACACTCCTGTCAGCCCTCCCTGTACCCTTAAACTACTGTCAGCCCTCACTGTACCCTTAAAACTACTGCCAGCCCTTACTGTACCCTTTAACACTCCTGTCAGCCCTTACCGTACCCTTACCGTACCCTGGGGCAACAGTGGCTCAGTGGGTAGAGCGGGTGGACAGAGGGGGGGTGTCCACTAACCGTAGGGTCGGCGGTTCAATCCCCTTGATGCCCCTCCTCCTCCAACTGTCCACATGTTGAACCCCACAAAATTGATTGACTGATTGTAAGTCGCTTTGGACAAAAGCGTCTGCTAAATGCCACTTTACCCTTGACTTTACCCTTAAAACTATTGTCAGCCCTTACTGTACCCTTTAACACTCCTGTCAGCCCTTACTGTACCCTTAAACTACTGTAAGCCCTCACTGTACCTTATGCTGAATGGTATGACTTACCCACGGTATAATTCAGGAGCTTTGTGCTTACACACAGAGAAATTACCTTCTTCTGCCTCCAATTTGGGGTATTTTATGGCGTTTCATGCTATTATTTAGCTTGGCAGAAGCCTCACAAAATTGGCTTCTGCAGCAAGACAATGGCTAATCTCTAATCAAAACTAGAAATTAGACTCAATCAACAGAATAAACATCAGCCACTAATACACATGCATGGAGAGGCCCAGTGTTTACTCTTAGCTTTTTGTTGATTAGATTCTGTCCTGGGTAGCAATCCCAAACACTGGGTAAACCATAGAAACGACCAATAAACAGACTGTTACTGGTCATCGCTTACATGCATTGAAGAAATGTTACCCTTTAACTTTTGTTTTTGTATTGGAGTCCACTGCAGTCCTATTTAAACATCAACATTCAGGAGAGGCCTAGTGCAGTCAAGTCAATCAAGTCAAGTCAGTGTTACTTAGCCCTAATCACAGTAACGGTTTCAAAGGTCTTTAAAGGCTCCGCATTATACAACCCCCCACCCACCCCCCCCCAACCCTAAGCACTCTAACGAACAGGGAAACCCCCAAAATCAGCAAGGAAGAAACCCTCAAGAAGCACCACAGAATCCCATGGGATCCCTCCCTCCCGGGAAGGGTGGCAGTGCCATGGGTACCATAAGGGGCAGTGTATCAAGAGTTTAAGTCAAATCAAGTTGTTGCAAATGAGAAAATGCATATTGTGGTGTAGTGGTGGTGGTGTTGCTGGCTAGTGCAATGGATGACAACGACTCTCTCTGACCTTTGACCCCCCTCGTCCCCCGGGACTCCGACTGGCAGGCGACGACACCCTGAAGACGTGGGACATCCGCAGCTTCCGGAAGCCTCTGAACGTGGCCACGGGGCTCACCAGCTACTTCACCATGTGAGTGACCACCGGCGTGCCACCACCTATGATGCTAGTGCTAACCGCTAGCCGCGTCCTGTTCCCCCCCCCCCCCCCCCTGTAAAATCAGTCTGGCCACGGGCCCCGCTGAAAAAAACAACATGGCGGTTCAGTTCACGCCGGAACACGGAGCCCCCGCGGGCTGCGGAGGTTCTGAAACACTGGCGCCGCCGAAGGGGAACGTGTTGCAACCGACAGGAGCCGTCAAAACCGCTCTGCTTGACGGACCGAGCGACGGCGTCAAAAAAAAAAAAAAAAAAAAAAAAAAGATACAACCGAGATGTTTCGCACGCACGCGTTGGCTCTTTTTTTTTTCTCTCAGCGTGGACCCCCGCTCTCTCGCTGTGCCTCCATCATCCGGTGAGAGCCAACAGAGAGCGATGGCCTCACGTCATTATTAAACCCTGGAGCTTCTCCAGCACCGCCAGGATGCCTGTGTGGGGAAACCCCCGACGGCTGCCCCCCCCAGCCTGCCCCCCCCCCCCACTCTGCCGAGGCCGGGCCGATACTCGTTGCGAAACGCGAGCTGGGAACGCGAGCTGGGAACACCCGGGCCTTCTCACTGGGGGTGGTGGCTGCGAGGGAACCTAGCTGACCCCCCTACGTGTGTGTGTGTGTGTGTGTGTGTGTTTTGTGCGCGTTCCCCCCCGACACCAGGACCGACTGCTGCTTCAGCCCCGACGACAAGCTGCTGGTGACGGGGACGTCGGTGAAGAAGAACGAGGGCAACGGCAAGCTGGCGTTCTTCGACCGGCCTCCTTCCAGAAGGTGTACGAGGTGGAGGTGACCAACGCGGTGAGTGCTGCGCGTGTGTCCGGGCGTCGACCGTGGGCGCCGTGCAGAGCAGAAGGGCCTCAGGGTGGACGGGGGGGGGGGGTATGGTGCATGGATTAGAAAGTTCAGGTGATGTATGTATAATTAATGGCAGTAGCTTAGTGGGCAGAGCGGGTGGACAGAGCGGGTCGTCCACTCACCGTGGGGCCGGCGGTTCGATCCCCTTGATCCCCTCCTCCTCCAACTGTTCAGATGTCAAACCCCACAAAATGTACTGATTGTGAGTCGCTTTGGACAAAAGCGTCTGCTAAGTGCCCCTTTACTTTTCTAATAGATATTTAAACTGCAAGAAAATGTTGCAATTGTTTTAGTTTTAGTTTGTAGCGAATTGCACGTCGTTTTTAGTGAATGGCACCGTTTCAAATTGTTTCATTCAAAATCCCCTCCCTCATCCCATATGCAAAATATCAGACGTGGGTTGTGTCCAATTAAACCCACGGATGATGAGGACTGTAAAACACCAGAATGCAACAGCCACAGGAAACAGAGTGAGTCAGGGTCCCAGGCCTCAGGGACCAACCAGCCCCACCACCCGGTAAAGCCCTCTCTCTCTCTCTGTGTGCCTCTTAACGGCTCCACAGACGGCAAACATTTAAACGTGACACGAGAGAAAACCACGCCAGGAAAGGGTAAATAAAATAAAAAGAGTGGAGGAAAAAAAAAAAGCGACCCTGGGTTTTCTCTCTTGTAAAATATAACGCCTAATGGAAACCATGCGTGTCTGCGATCCGGCCTCAGTGTCAGTCTTACTGGGGGGAAGACGAGCCGTGGAGAAACAATGGAGTCCATCCCAGGACGTCACACCGCCAGCCTGCGCTTTTGTGTCCCCGTCCCCTCCCCTCCCCTCCCCTCCCCTCCCCTCCCCTCTGAGCGAGAGAGAGAAGGGAGGGGAGGGGAGGCGTCTTGTCGGTCTTTGCCACAAAGTACATTTGGCGGGAGCATCGTTCTGGGATACGACCGGGGAGAGTGCTCGGGGAGGTTTAGTGAGGAGAGGAATGTCACGAGGACTGTTTTTTTTTGTTTTTTATAGCCAAAATGGGGGTGGGGGGGGGGGGGGGGAGTGGGGTGACCTTTTTGTTTTTGAGAGTCATCACCGCAAACCTTTTGGCGAGGAGCCGGCTGGTTGCTTTAACAGCAAGCGTGGATGATTTGATTTTTGCATTTCAGTTTGAACGCAACATTAATAAACTGAAATAAAAACCCAAAATAAATACAGATCAGATATTAAAAAAAAAAAACCTAACAAACAGTGCAATAAAAGATGGAGGCTTTATGCTTCTCTGCGAGAAAAGCCCTCTGCTGCACCACAGCCAAAGGAAGGTGCTAAAATGCAGCCTCCGTCTCTGGAGAGGAAAAACTCTCCTTTTTTTTGTGGCCTTTTTTTGGTCTGACTGTCTTTATTCTGGCCTGGTGCTCCCGCAGCCCTTTTCAGCAGATTTACCACTGTGTACGTGGAGTCATAACACAGGGGCCTGAGGTAGGCTAATGGCCTCCAACTTTGTCTCTCTCTCTCTCGCTCTCTCTCGCCTCAGACAGGTCACTTTCTCACTCAACAACTTGTAAGAGAGAGAAAGGATAACAAAGACAAGCTTTGCTGGTGTGTGCGTGAGTGCGTGTGTGCGCGTGTGTGTGCGTGCAGATGGGCACACACAGTATCAAAGTGTAGACAGGACTATGCCGCTGTTATTAATAGAAGGAAGGATGTTGGGCGTCTGCCAGAGCCGCAGACCTGCGATGTATAGACGAGACTCTGTCTCACGTGGCCCCGGTCCTCCTCCGATTGTAACGCTACGTCCTCATCCGTCCATGAGAAGAAGCACAAAGCCAATCTCTTTCTCCCCGGACGCGAATCAGAAACTAATTTACAGCCGCACAATTGGAAACGCTTCTATAGGGATTAAGATGGGAGGGTGACCACAGATTGACCTTCCTCACCGCAGAGAAGACAAGGAGGTGGAAATGATCATTTATGACGCTCAACGAATCACCCGGAAGCCGACGTAAGCGTCACGTTTCCTCTGGGGATTCGCCTGCACTTGTCTGAGATTCTCATGCGGATTCCTCACCAACGACGAGAATCCTAGTTCCCCCAATCCACTCTTGCTAGACACCTCCCAACCCCGCCCACCCCCGTTGAACCCAACTCACCCCCCTCCACCTCACCCCTCCACCTCACCCCTCCACCTCACCCCTCCACCTCACCCCCCGGCCTGCCACAGCCCTCCACACATCCAGCCAACACCCCCACGGGCCCTCACCCCTCATCCGACAAGGCCAGCCTCGGGAGGTGGTGAAGGGTTTGTTTTTGCAGCGGAATCCGTTATTTCTGGGTGACATCTACTCAGGGGGGGGGGGGGGGGCTGGAGCTGATGAACGAGCTATTTACTATGTTTACATCCGCGGTCTGCCTCCCCGGGTGCGGAATCTAAGTGCAGCCTTCTATGAAGTGGTTAGCGCCGAGTGAAAGGACGGGGCCCACCAATCATCTGTACCTAAACAGTCTACATAACCCCCCGGGACCCCTGGGCCCCGGGCCGCACTCTCCGGGGGGGGGGGGGGAGTGGAGGCTGTTTTATGCCCCCCTGATGAATACCTACGGCCGCTGGCGGGCGTCTGTTTCTCTGCTGGTCTCACCCTGCTGCTGTCACCACCGCCTCGGGGGTGGAGCGCAGGTGAGCGTCCTGTCCGCCCGTGCAGGGGGGGTTCCAGAACGTATGGCGCTGAAGGTGCACATGAATGATGGTCCGGTTCCTCCGGTATCAGTTGGAAAATGAATTTGCCGAGGCTTGGCCCCCCCAAAAAAAGTATTCCTTGCTTTCCCTCCCCCGGCCCCCCTCACCTCGGATTGATTATTGGCTCTAGTTGGCCGATCGTTCATTTGATTTCCTGAGCTGCTTTGGCCGTCGCTGGAGGTTCTCAACAATCAACGTGCACGTTATCCGTTATTCCGTTATCCGATCCGTCATTCATATTAATATTATGGGAGGTGTGTTTGTGTGTGTGTGTGTGTGTGTGTGTGTGTGTGTGTGTGTGTGTGTGTGTGTGTGTGTGTGTGTGTCTGTGTGTGTGTGTGTGAGTGTGTGAGCTTGTGTGTGTGTGTGTGTGAGCTTGTGTGTCTGTGTCTGTGTGTGTGTGTGTGTGTGAGCTTGTGTGTGTGTGTGTGTGTGTCAGTGTGAGCGTAAGTTCGCGTGTGCATTCCTGCGTCCCCCCCCCCACTAGTAATCTCTGTTTGGTGATGGCCAACGTTATTGAAAGATTTGTTTCGAGCGCGGCGTGACGCGTTTGGCAGACCGAGCGTTTGCGTCGCCTCACGCCGAACACGTCGGGGCCCCTCTGTTGGAACCGTCGGCCTTTTCAGTCGCACGCCAATCGCCCACGGTGGGAGACCTATGGGGCCCCTGCTCGTCTCTGTGGCCGACGATCAGCGAAGCGTCTCCTGTTTTAACAGCATCTTGCTCCTGGCTTAACCTCCCCCCACCCCCCAACCCCAAAACCCAGACACTTTCTACGACGTCAAGGCCGCTTGGCACCAGGATGGGCGGTCCGCGTTAATTACGGCCCCCCTGCACAATGGATGTTTTGGCCCCCGACAGCCTGTAGCTAAGGTGCTACAGACTAGCATTCTTTCTGTCCTACTGCATCTACTTGGCCTGCGTAGCCTCGCTGTCAACACAAAACACATTAGTCCAAACTCACTAGTGGCTACCCAAGGAACACAGCTGTGAGGGAGGGAGGGGGGGGAGACAGAGAGGGAGAGAGAGAGAGAGGAAGGGAGAGAGAGAGCTGGAGACAGAGAGGGAGAAAGAGAGGGAGGGAGAGAGAGAGAGAGTGGAAGGGAGAGAGAGAGGGAGACGGAGAGGGAGAGAGAGAGGCAGAGAGGGAGAGAGGAAGGAAGAGAGGAGAGAGGGAGGAAGAGAGACAGAGGGAGAGAGTCAGAGGGGGAGAGAGCGAGATAGAGAGAGTTGTGGCGCTGGCGAACGCTGCACAACTCCCCCGTTTCATAATCAGCGTACATATTAGGACAGTCGGTGTGGTAAATCGCCTTCTTTGTTCTTTTCTTGGCCGGCTGTGAGCAGCACTGAGAGGTGAGTGAGGGCCGACTACCGAACGCTCAGACTCATCAGCTCAGACTCCTCAGCTCAGGCTCATCAGCTCAGGCTCATCAGCTCAGACTCATCAGCTCAGACTCATCAGCACTCCCCTTGTCTGCGCCGCGCCACGCGCTGCTATTCTGCGGAGTGGAAACTTAAACAGGGCTTTTGTCAAGTGTAAACACGGTACTCTGAATATCTGGATGGCAGGCCCCTGGCCCGGATGAGGCCGTGTGGGCCGGGCTACGCAGAGATGTCTGGGGACCCAGATGGGGGTGGAAGACTGTTTCTCCCTCTCTCTGTCTCTGTCTCTGTCTCTGTCTCTGTCTCTCTCTCTCTCTCTCTCTCTCTCTGTATCTCTCTCTCTTTCTGTATCTCTCTCGCTCTCCGTCTCTGCCTCTCTCTCTCTCTCTCTCTCTCTCTCTCTCTCTCTCTCTCTCTCACTCTCTCTCTCTGTATCTCTCTCGCTCTCCGTCTCTGCCTCTCTCTCTCTCTCTCTCTCTCTCTCTCTCTCTCTCTCTCTCCCTCTCTCCCTCTCTCTGTGTTCCAGAACCACCACTAACACCACCACTAACACCACCACCTCCACCACCACCCCGTTCTGCTGCAGACTTGTCAGCCCGTTGACATGCGCTCATTTGCGTTGGTTTTGTCTGGGTTTTGGGTTTTTTTATGGCGAGTCTGAATTGGATTGCCGATCACGATCAGTTCGGTCTTTGGGTTTTGGTTTTGGGTCCGCCCTGGAGAAGGGACAAAGTCAGGGCACGGGCCAGTTGAAAGTCCTGCTTAGTGCCCCTGCCCAGTCCCTGCATGTGATGAAAGGTTACGTGTTGCTTGGGGGAACTCTGACACTGTTTATTACACGTGACCCATGCATTGTCAATGGTGCCACTCAGCCACACGCACCACACAGCGGTTTACACAACACTCATTGCCATGCAGGCAATGACAATAAAACATGCTCACGCACACACACACACGCACACACACATGCACACACCACAGGCACACACACACACACACACACACACACACACACACACACACACACACACACAGGTTTTTGGGGCTGTGGTAGCATAGCTATAGCATTATTATTCAATCTACATCTATACATCATCATCATCATCAAATTTTCAGAAATATTTCACAGGCTATAAACTTCATCGGTGCTAAATACTATGATCTACCCTGGTACAGTATGTTTACGTTTCCACGAAAGCTACTTCTTTGGCACTTTTAAGGAAGGCGGACACATTTTTGGTTGAAGGTCTTCATAACCACATCTAAATGTATTAGTGGGATTACCTAAAATAAGCATTGCTGTTTACATCGGTTTCTGGATCTTTCTAAATCATCAATTAAGACTGCCACGTGATTTGTAAGACAGATTAACCTTCATCTGTTTAGTCCAGAGCCTGTGCCTGTGTGTGTGTGTGTGTGTGTGTGTGTGTGTGTGTGTGTGTGTGTGTGTGTGTGTGTGTGTGTGTGTGTGTGTGTGTGTGTGTGTGTGTGTGTGTGTGTGTGTGTGCGTATGTACATACAGTGTGTGTGCGTGCGTGCGTGTGAACCTGCATACAGATGACATGCATGTCTACGTGTTGTGTGTGCGTTCTACACAGCGAGCGATGGAGGCTCCTTATGTTGGGAACTGGAAGCTGAACAGCTGGGCGTTAAGTTAAGCAGCTTTCAACCAGACCCTGTCACAGAATCTGGACGTCCCAGTCGTGGTCTTAACCACCCACCCCCACATCCACAGCGCCTGCCCCCGCCACCTCATGCATGGCCTGATTCACATGCTCTGTCTCTGTCTCTGTCTTTGTCTGTCTCTTGTCTCTCTCGCTTTCTCTGTCTGTATCTCTCTCGCTCTCTGTCTCTCACACTCTCTCTGTCTCTGTCTCTGTCTGTCTGTCTCTCTCTCACACTCTCTCTGTCTGTATCTCTCTTGCTCTGTCTCTGTCTCTCACACTCTCTTTCTCTCTCTCTGTCTCTGTCTCTCACACTCTCTTTCTCTCTCTCTCTCTCTCTCTCTCTCTCTCTCTCTCTCTCTCTCTCTCTCTCTCTCTCTCTCTCTCTCTCTCTCTCTCTCTCTCTCTCTCTCTCTCTCTCTATCTGTCTCTCACTCACTCACTCACTCACTCACACACCCACAGACATACACAGACAACAGAAAGAGTTATTTTACAACCAGACACATCACGTGGGCTTACATCTGGTTAAACGGACGAACCCTCCGCTGCCTCGTTCGCCCGTAGCACAGTATGTGTGTGTGTGTGCGTGCGTGCGTGCGTGCGTGCGGTGTGTGTGTGTGTGTGTGTTGTGCATGTGTATGTGACAGGAGGTCTGCTCCTTCCACTCCGCGTCTCTGTCGTGAAGACAACGGCTGCAGTAAACCGGTGAGTGAGTTCGGTGGGAAGCACACAAGTCCACCCTGAGACTCTCATCAGACAGGAGCTCGCCTCCTCCGGCCGCCCGGCGCACAGAGCTCCCCGGGGGGCCGTGTCCGAGGACCGCGTCCCTCCTCTGCATTCCTCCGTGAAGCCAAGGGCTGCGGCGGCGAGCCCCCCCCCCCCCCCCCCTCCTCCCTCCGCGCGCGGCTGGCAGCAGCATGTTCCCTCCGCTGTGTCGGGTTTTACTGCCGCGCCAACCTCTGCCTCTGAGGACACACGCATTCCTACCCAAACGGTTGGGTGGTGTGGGGGTGGGGGTGGGGGGGCGGGCGACATGGTTCTGTGTTCGACGGTGTCATGGGGTGGGATGGGGGGGGGGGCATTCCTACTGGAGACATGTTTTAACGGCATGTCACACGGGCAGGGGCGGCACGCATGTGGGCCTGTACGCGGGCCCCCCCGGGGAAAACATGGCTGTAGTACATGGCGGAGGACACGCGGGGAGACTTCTCCTGGACTGGAAACATGTGAGGTGCAGCTGGGTCTGTATCGCGGAGATCTGCGTCTCTACAGGAGGTTTTCATCACCGCACAGTGGGTTAGGGGGGGGGGGGGGGGGGGGGGGGGGATCAAAAAGAAAACACACACACACACACACACACACACACACACACACACACACACACACACATACACACAGGGACACACAGGGACACACAGATCTACCTCGGGATGAATATGGGTGCTGTCGCCTTTTGGCGGTGGGCCATCATGTCACACACACACAAGTGCGTACTAACACACACACACACACAGAGACACACACACACACACACACACACAGACACACACAGACACACTCACACCACACCAGACAGAGACAGACAGACAGGGGATCCAGTCCACATCTTAAACCACCAAATATAGTCAACGGGCGCGGGCGGTGTAGCGACACACACACACACACACACACGTACACACACGCACACACACACACACAACCACACACACAACCACACACACACAGTGGGCTCCATGTGGAACCTCATCCACCTGGGTCCGGGTGCAGGCAGCGTCCCCGGTGCCGCGGACCGTCACAACCTATTAGGTCACCCATTACACAAAGCCCGCGATGGCCATCGGACCCACCTCGTCTGGGCTGTTATCCCCAGTGCCAGGACGGACCCGCCAGATGAATTACCCCGCAATCTCCTCCCCGCCATCATTCCAGGAACCAGCGAGCCTCTGGATTCCTCGGCTGGATTCCGCCCCCCCCCCCCCCGCCGGTCCACCTCGTCTCACAGAGATTAAGACGCTGGCGTCTGATTGCGGACGATGGGTCCAACTCAGGGGACGGGGTGCTTTGTGTCTTCGTATTTGTGTCTGCCAGCCGTGTTTGCTGAAGGTGTGGGGGATTGCAGGTGGGGGGGGTCTGCAGGTGGGGGGGGGGTCTGCAGGTGGGGGGGGTCTGCAGGTGCGCCATTGACCAACAGGGAACACAAAGTCGGAAGAACTCACGTGAACTCTTCCCTGTTGGGAAGACGAGCAGGAATATCCTACGCGGACCCCCCGATGTTGTGATAAAACGTGTCTATAAAGGGTCTCACACCAACACTGTGTATCTCCTGGCCTCTGTAGAAGTACACGCATTAATCCCCCCTTCTAAAAGCTTCATCCACTCGCGGAACTGAGCTTCTCTTGGGTTGAACATCAGGAGCGAAACAGCGAACAAAATGTTACTCCGCGCCTTGTGGAGTGGTTGGTCTCCGGCCCCGGGCTCAGAGGCTCTGCTGTAACACGCCACATAGTCTGGACAGCTGCATCCCACATGAGGGCGCAGCTACCAGGCGGCCCGGGGGATGCGGGATGATCTGCTGCCAACCAACTGGGCTTCACATGTCTTTCCCCCCTGTCCTCTACAGAGCGTGGTGCGCTGCCTGTGGCACCCCAAGCTGAACCAGATCATGGTGGGCACCGCCAACGGGCTGGCCAAGGTGTACTACGACCCCGTGAAGAGCCACCGGTAGGCCACGCCGCCCCCCCCCCGATGTGTGTCCATGTGACGGCTTGCTCTGTCAATGTGTTGTCAATGTGTGTTAAATTGATGTTTCCCTCCTCAGGGGCGCCAAGCTGTGTGTGGTGAAGAGCCAGCGGAAGGAGAAGCACGCCGAAACGCTCACGCAGGATTACATCATCACGCGTAGGTTACACACACACACACACGCATGCACACGCACACACATCATATCCATGTCATGGCGCGAGCCCCCTAACACCACAGTAGCAATGGAGCTACAATGATTGGGCCATGCTAGCCGTTAGCTGTGTCTCCCCCCCACCTATGGGCTTTACATCTGTTCCCCCCCCACCCCTCCCTCCCTCCGCGTTCACCCGTCGCCCGTTTAAGTCTGTGGGCAATTACTGGGGCAATTAAGGATAAGTGCCTTCCCCAAGGACGGCCGCTGCTTTTAGCCGCGCGCACGTCCGCGCAGCGCGGCTCTGGGACGCTACGGGCCGACGGTGCGCTGCGGCTGAACGCCAGCCCGCTAACGGAGAGAGAGTGGTGATTTGTGGTGCCGGGGGGGACCCTGTTCACCTATCCTCTCTCTGACCCTGTGTCACACTCACTCTTTATCTCTCTTGCTCTCTCTCTCTTTCTGTCTCTGGTCTCTCTCTGTCTGTCTCTGGTCTCTCTCGCTCTCTCTCGTTCTCTCATCTCTCTCTCTCGTTCTCTCTCTCTCTCTCTCTCTCTGTCTCTCGCTCTGTCTCTCGTGCTCTGTCACTCGCTCTCTCGTTCTCTCAATCTCTGTCTCTCTCATTTGCTCTCTCTCTCTCTCTCTCTCTCTCTCTCTCTCTCTCTCCTCTCTCTCTCTCTCTCTCTCTCCCTCTCCCTCTCCCTCTCCCTCCCTCGCCCTCCTTGACGATCTCCCTGTAACTCATGCAATCTCCCCGTCACACAATAATTCACTCGCTGTCACTCTCTGACACACACTCTCTGTTCGCGTCTCCCCTGTCGGTTCAGAGTGCGCGCCGGGGCCATTAGCTGATGGTGTGTGTTGTGGGGTGGGGTGAGGTGGTGGTGGGTGGGGGTTGACGGGGTCAGGTGGGGTAATTGGCGGAGTGGACGGACAGCCGCACGCCGTCATGTGTCCTCCACGAGCTCCCCATCCCCCCGGCACGCGGCAGATCACACGCCGGACATCCACCTCTCCTGCCGCGCCTGGCGTGATCACACAGGCACACACACAGGCACGCACGTACACACACACACACACACACTCACACACACACACACACACACACACACACACACACACACACAAACACACACACAACCACCTGAGGGCCAGGTAATGAACTATGGTAACTGAACAGCTGCCAGCACTTGGGTCCTGATCAGACACCACTTATTGTTTGAGTGAGTGGTTGGGTGGGGGTGGGGGTGAGGGTGCGGGGGGGGGCACCTGTGTGACCTGTCCGTCCGTCCGGGGTCTTTGATAGCATCTCGGTCCGTGACGCACACGGCGGCCCGGCCCTGGAAAATCGGCGAGGGGGAGAGGAAGCGACGGCGGCGAGCGGCTTCGCCGAGATACGCGAGGGAATCTGTTAGCGGCGGCCCGCTTAGCTTAATGTAGCGCGACGGAGCGGGGAATTAGCGGCGGCGGTGGCGGCGGCGGTGGTGACAGCACGGCGTGCAGATGGAAAATCACTCCGTCTGCCGGAGTCCCCTCCGACTGAAGTGTCTCTTT
The DNA here is from genome assembly GCA_036785325.1 of Urophycis tenuis. NCBI lineage: Eukaryota > Metazoa > Chordata > Actinopteri > Gadiformes > Phycidae > Urophycis > Urophycis tenuis. Next base: position 40,005 of record JAXIVH010000393.1, read on the forward strand.
TGTAACCCCGCCAGCCTGAGAGCGCAGCAGAGTGCAGGTAGCCGCGCACGTAGCCGCGCACGTAGCCGCGCACGTAGCCGCGCACATACACAGGCGTACATGCGCGCACATGCACATGCACAAGCACACACACACACACACACACACACACACATACACATACACAAGCACACACACACACACACACGCACAAGCACACACACATACACACACACACACACATACACATGCACATGCACACACACACACACACACACACACACACACATTTTAGGGCACTCATTGTCTTGCACTCACTCACTCACTCACTCACTCACTCACGCGGGGGCTTTTACTATTGTGGTGGTGTTCAGCAAAGTGTGAAGGGTAGCCGAGTAGAGTGTGTGACTCTATCAGCCAGGGTTTGTAATGAGCCCGCTTGGTGTCCACTACAGCAGAACAAAGTTAAGTGCACACACTCAGGGAGGAGGGAAGTGCACACACTCAGGGAGGAGGGGGGGGGGGGGGGGCAATCAGGCAGGGTGTGCGTGCACCTCATGCACACACCGCATGCAGGTCCGTGTTGTGATTTCATCTGCGCCCGATTTCTGCCTCAGCTAAGGACAGCGGCGGAGCGCATCTTAAAACTCCTCTTGCGTGTCCATCTGGTCGGGCTCGCGTTATGTCATCACATGTGTTGGCTGGTGGTTTTTTTGAATGAATTTTAGTAACTTAATACTGTATGTGTCTGTGTGTCTGTATCTGCGTCTCTGTCTGTGTATCTGCGTCTCTGTCTGTGTCTCTGTGTCTGTGTCTGTATCTGTGTGTCCCTGTGTCTGTATCTGTGTGTGTGTCTATATCTGTGTGTCCCTGTGTCTGTATCTGTGTGTCCCTGTGTCTGTATCTGTGTGTCCCCGTGTCTGTATCTGTGTGTCCCCGTGTCTGTATCTGTGTGTCCCCCGTGTCTGTATCTGTGTGTCCCTGTGTCTGTATCTGTGTGTCCCGTGTCTGTATCTGTGTGTCCCTGTGTCTGTATCTCTGTGTCTGTGTCTGTGTGTCTCTGTATCTGCGTCTCTGTCTGTGTCTCTATGTCTGTCTCTGTGTCTGTGTCTCTGTCTGTGTCTCTGTGTCTGTGTCTGTATCTCTGTCTGTGTCTCTGTCTGTGTCTGTATCTCTGTCTGTGTCTCTGTCCGTGTCTATCTCTGTCTGTGTCTCTGTCTGTGTCTCTGTCTGTGTGTCTGTGTCTCTACAGCCCACGCTCTGCCCATGTTCCGCGAGGCCCCGGCAGCGCAGCACCAGGAAGCAGCTGGAGAAGGACCGCCTGGACCCAATGAAGTCCAACAAACCGGAGCCCCCTGTGTCCGGACCAGGTAAACCCCCCCCCCCCTGCAGCCCCGCGACCCCATGACCCCGCGACCCCGCGCCCACTGCAAGTTGTTCCTCCTGTTGTCCACACACAGCCAAGCCCCGTGGATTCTTGCTGTCTGTTGCTTTACTATTTCACTTGTAAAAACAGCATTGTTGGAAACTCTATTCCTATTGGCCAATGTGCTAGTCCCAACAGCTGATTCTGTCGATTAAAAAAACATTATTATAGGTTAGAATAAGTCATATCTATTTGATATCTATGTCAGGCTGTCCTTTTTTTGGAAAGTAATGCACCTTACTGGTACATTAGTTCCTGACTCTACTGGTATGCACACACAGACAGGCACACGCACACTCACAGACACACTCACAGACACCATTGGTGAGGGTCAATATTAAACTGAAATGCTTGAGTACATCAAATCCCATCTGTTTTTTGTGTGAAGATGTGCCATTTTATATATATATATATATATAAAGATTTTGCAGTCATATAAATATAGGGAGAGAATAAAAATATGGAGTGCAACTCATATTCAACAAAGATATAACTGTCTTTGCAAGTTTATGATCTACGTATTATATTTTATTAACAGACAGAGTTCCTTTGGACAATGCACTTTCTTAACACTGCATGCGAATCAAATGCTTACTAGAAATGTAAATGTGCACTTTCCACTACTCTTAACCACATGTTTATATATATAGACCCGGGTTCACAAAATATCCATATGGAGCTGTGTGCATTGAGAATTGCATTCAAAGCTCCAAATCCTTACATTGAACTGTACTAATTCTGTAAAGTATTGTCAGTATTTAGGCAAGGCAAGGCAAGGCAGTTTTATTTGTGTAGCGCATTTCATACACAATGGCAACTCAATGTGCTTAGCTCAATTTAGCAAGTATATAGTATATAGCAAGTATTTCAGACAATCATGCTTTTGAAACTCAAAAGACGTTTGTGTTTGCACTGCAAGAGATTGGCGGTCATCCATCTTTTATAACCATTTACACCATTTAATTGCAACGTTTATAACATTGATACACTCTGACCACCACTATATGAACACATGTTCCTTCGACGTCGTACTGAGAATGAGATTAGACCGCGGGTCTTTGTCCCATCAAACCGGCTTGCCCGTAACAACCTGTAGCACAACAGCTATCATATGTCCTGCATGTGTATCCTGTGTTTGCTGCATGTTTACCCAGACGTCTCTCCCCCCTCCGCCTCTCGGCTAACTCTGCCCATGTGTGTGTGTGTGTGTGTGTGCGCTTCGGTACGCGTTTGTTTGCCTGCGTGATTGTGTGCACCGCGAGACATGTGTTTGGTTGTGTGTGACTGTATGTATGTGTGCATTGATACGTGTGTTTATTTGTGTGCTTTGATTTGTGTGTGTGGGTGTGTGTATGTATGCCCCTGTGTGATTTTATCTATGTATTTGGTTTCCCTGTGGTTGTGTGTTTGTTTGCTTACGCATGCGCACCTGTGTGTGTGTGTGTGTGTGTGTGTGTGTGTGTGTGTGTGTGTGTGTGTGTGTGTGTGTGTGTGTGTGTGTGTGTGTGTGTGTGTGTGTGTGCGCGTGTGTGTGCGTGTGCGTGTTTGTGCATGCATATGTGCATGCGTGTGTGTGTGTGTGTGTTTGCTTGTATGTGCATGTATGTGCATACATGTGTGTGTGTGTGTGTGTATGTGTGTGTGGTTGTGTGTGTGTGTGTGTGTGTGTGTTTGTGCATGCATGCATGTGTGTGTGTGTGTGTGTGTGTGTGTGCGTATGTGTGTGTGTGTGTGTGTGTGTGTGTGTGTGTGTGTTTGTGCATGCGTGTGTGCATGCGTGTGTGTGTGTGTTTGTGCATGCATGTGTTTGTGTGCGTGTATGTGTGTGTGTGTGTGTGTTTGTGCATGCATGTGTGTGTGTGTGTGTGTGTGTTTGTGCAGGCATGTGTGTGTGTGTGTGTGTGTGTGTGCGTATGTATGTGTGTATGTGTTTGCCCACCCTCTGTGCCTGGCTCTGATCCCGGTGGTCTCTCTCTCTCCAGGTCGCGGGGGTCGCGTGGCGGCGCACGGGGGCACGCTGTCGTCGTTCATCGTGAAGAACATCGCCCTGGACAAGACGGACGACAGCAACCCCCGCGAGGCCATCCTGAGGCACGCCAAGGAGGCCTCCGAGAACCCCTACTGGGTGGCCCCGGCCTACACAAAGTAAGGCTCCCTCGCTTAGACGCTAACGCTAACACTAACGCTAACACTAATGCTAATGCTAATGTCTTGGTCTTGGTCTTGGTTTAGCTTCATCCAAAGCGACGTGCGGGGATTTCAGGTTAATGTTAGCGAGGAAACAGTGAGGCGTGAGGTGTCTTGCTCAAGGGAGCCTACCGGGCTACAGACACACGGGGGGACTCAAACCCAGTACTTTGTGCCGGCCGTCGTTTAGGAACGGGCGTGTGGGTCAGAGGTTCGAGGATGCCCCGAGGGCTCGTGCGCCGAGACGGGAGAATCGAACGCGGGACCTTTTTGGGACGACGTGGCGTCGAACCATCGTCGAGCCACTTCACTTTCCCTTCGGCTCCTTAAATTACCAGGCCGCTTTGGCTCAGCACCTATCTCCACTGTCATCGCATAAACATGCGGGGTCCTCCTCATGTTTGAGTTAGAATGACAGAGTAGTAGGAGGAGGAGGAGGAGGAGGGGAGGAGGCGATACAGCGGTGTGTGTGCGCGGTGCCGGGAATCAAAACACGCGGCGGTGCGAGTGTTAATGCTGCTCGCAGCGTGAACGTCCTCGCACAATGGCCCCACGCCCCGTTGCCCGCGGCAACATCTTTCATCTGCAGGTGCGGCGGTGCGTCTCGCCGTGTACAGACCTGACCCGGGAAAAGGTCACATTTCTTTCCAGGCCGTGTCTGCTACCGTGCAGCCGCACTCGCCCAAACCAAAACCAATCAGCCGACAGCCAACCAATCAACTGCCAGATACTAGCGACCGCAAATATTTCAAGAACAGTTATTTGTTTTTGTTTTTTTTCCCCCCTCAGTTGAGATGTCTGAACATAAGCATGTGGGATCTCTGTTGAAAGTGGTTTTTGAATGCCATTGCGTTTTGCCTTCGCTTGTGCTTCTGGGAGCTTCTGACAGGATCCCTGAAAACTGCGTTCTTACTTTCTACTCTGTCTGACAGAGCAGCTTTGCGGTTGAGAACTCCGATACCCATAATCCCCAGACGGCTTGAGATGAAGCCAGACATGGTAGATGTTTAGTTAGTTTGTTCTGTGGATCAGGAGTATTAAAAGGCAGCTAAGGAGAAGGTGATACAATAAGGTGGCAGCACTCTTAGCGCAACAAAAACTAAAACTGATCACTGAGAGCAAGTTATTAAATGAATCCATACCACAAGTCAAGCTGGGCACTAGTTCAATATCACAATTTATTGCGACACACTTTTCATACACACCAATGTAATGACCCTCACTTAAAACTGTGTAGAACGGTATTTTGATCTCATAAGCACATTGCGACATTTATCGCCATCGTGCAAAAATTCCCCACCTTAGGGAATAAGTTCTTCCTAAGTTCCTCCCTCATCGCGCTGCCCTCTCCGCAAGTCTTCGCCCGGAAGTAATTCAATAAAACCATCACTAACCACTAGACACGCCCCGGTGACGAAAGACCAGGGCGGCACGGAGGAGATTTTCCACCTGGAGAATATTCATCCTCTCACCCTACGCTCCACTGCATAACAACCTAGCTTGAGTTCTGGGCCCGTGGAACCGTGTAGACCCAGGGGTCTACACGCCCCGAGGGCAGACATTAGCTGCACTGAGGGGGCTGTTGTCACTGATGATGGCCGCCGTTGTGTTTCTACGGTTGCTGCCAAGTGCTTACGTGGCCTCAGCCCCCCCCCCTCCCCTCCTTCCCCTTTCTTCATCGCTCTGGGTTAATCGCTCTTCCTCTGGCGCGAGACCTCCCTCATCGTCGCCACGTACGCGCACGTGCGTCCGCATATTCACACACACACACACACACATATACACACATATTCACAGATATAGACACTCACACACACACACACACACACACACACACATATTCACAGATATAGACACTCACACACACACACACACACACACATACACACTCACATACACGCACGCACACACACACACACACACACACACACACACACACATTCACATACACACACACACACACACACACACACACATATACACACTCACATACACGCACGCACACACACTCACGCACACACACACACACGCACACACACAAACACACACACACACGTGCGTGCCGTGCGCTCTATAAACTGTTTATTATGGATATGTTTTAAGCGGCCGGTGGCGTTCCTCACTCAGAGCATGGCGTGCACTCAGTCCCGGCTCGGTTCCACGCTTCGGGGTGCGACCGTCGACCGCTCCGTCTCCGTAGCCATGAAGCAGTGGGCTCTCCTCGCTGCCGAGCATTTGATTCCCCCAACCCCACCCTACCCCCACCCACCCACCCACCCACCCTACTCCACCCTCGCTGTTATTGGTTTCCATCCAAGGGAAAAACAAGCAGAGCCTGGTTTTCCCTTTGTGTCTCGCATGGTCTGTTGTCCCCTCTCCCCCCACCCGCCCCCACCCGCCCCCACCCACCCCCACCCGCCTGTCTCCATATATTATGTTCCGTTGATCTGGAGTGAACCCGTATACACACACACACAGAGCCATGCCATGTATATTGCACAACAGCCAAGTTCAAACAAACAAAGCGTAAGGCCTGAAGGTGCGGCGTGCCCCTCCAGGACCCAGCCGGAGACCCTGTTCGCCGAGGACTCCGGGGAGGACGAGGAGGCCGACAAGGAGCCCGAGTGGAAGAAGCGCAAGATCTGAAGAGCGGGAGGCGGCCATCTTTTTTGGGGGCGTTTCAGTTGGATCCGAAGCGTCGAGATCTTGTTTTGATTGAATTTACTTTATTATTTTTTATTTTATTTTTTTTTTATTATTGTCTCTACCCGCCCCCCCCTCTCCCCCGGAATTCACTGATGCCTCCGTAATGGAGTCCAGATTTTGTGGTCTGCGAGCGTTCAACTTTTACGACCAATTTATGGGCAGCGTGGGATGCCGGCGAACGTGTTGGCTAATTGAAAGTCAGAGTTGATCTACGAGGGCCAAATGTTTGACAGCGGCGTGGACCGCCAGGGTGGTGGTTTGTGCCACCTTTGAAAGCTAAATAAAATCTCTTTTTTTTAATGTATACTGTATGTATATATTTGTGTTTGTTGTCGTCTTTGATCTGGCGGGCCCTGCACTGGTTTGTAGACGGGGGATTTTGAGATGTGAATATATGCAAAACATGCTGCGGTGATGCATAATGTAAAAGGTCACACTGCCCACTGACGTCATTTTTAGATTCCCTATTCAAAATCAGTGTCTGAAGTCTCTAAACATGTACTGCATCTCTTTACGTATAGAAACTTTACATTAGTAATGGACATTTTCAGAAAATAAATGTTATTTTCCAAATTTATCATTTTGCGTATTTGTAAATGTTATTCTACTACCGTATTTTGTTTGACTCGTGACTCTTTGAAAAAAATGTGCAAATGAGACAAAAAGTCATTTCATTTCCATTCATGAATCAAGACCTGCCTGTGAATGGCCCCGTTATCGCCCTGTTCCTCCAGATAAGTTTCAGGTTCCGTTTGACCTTGGAACACCCGTTATCCTTGTGTCGCGCTGTGAATGTACCATCCTGGGCACTTCCTGGCACTGTGGTGGGTTCTCTTCTCCTTCTCTGAATACTTTACACGTGTAGAATAGCCACCGTTATTTCAGCGGACAGACACACGCGTCCCAAAACATACAGATCCCATAACACAAACTGTTTGTGTTCTTTGTAAATGCTTTTGGAATGCAACCCCTGGCCACGCCGCCATAACATAACATAACATAACGCAACAAACACAACAACATGGCTGACGCCCATAAGACCTGAGCTCTGCAGTGGCGGCGCACAAACAGGGCAACTCTGCGGTGTCATCTGACACTCGCTGGGCACCCTTTCGTGGGCGCTTGTTAAAAAAGTATTTAGATTCTCTATTATACAGGGAGGCTGGCCAGTGGCGGGGCATCACGGCTGTGGCAAACCTGGCATTGTTTGTGTTCACTGGAGAGCTGTGCAGGAGGGACGAGAGCCAAGGGTGTGACTGTACTGGGGTATGCAGGAGTCTGTTAAAATCAGGGTAAAATCAGGTTAAGCCCCAAAAAATACAACTGGGATATTAAAGGGAGGGGTTATGTCATCGTTTTTAGGGCTGAGAAGAGATTCTCCATTTTAACTCGTGGCCAGTTGATGGAGAACTAAAAGAGGATTAATGGCCCTGTTAAGAGTTTATCACAATTTAACACAATCCTACATTCCTGCTTTATAGGACCAATATTAAAGGGTCCCTATTTTACAGCTAGTTCTGTGGGGTTATAAGTCATACATCATGTCAAAGTCACGACAGATGTTGGATAGATTCCGTCCTCAGACGCCGTCCATGTGGACTGTACCCACTGGTAGGCCAGTGGGGGGGGGGGTTGTTCCACTCTCACTTGTGACATCACAAGTGCATAGAATTAGATGTCACTCGCAATGACTTATCAACCTCCCTCGTGATTAAATAGGGACTCTTTAATATTGATGCAACTGTTTAAAAAAGGAACCCAACACAAACAACGAATGGTACAAATGACTATGTATTGAGTCATCTATTAATCCATCAACGTATATACACCCATTTATAGATATGGACCAAATATACAAATATTTGCCCTCGTTTAGCTTCCCCACCAGGGCGCCGTTTGGCCTCTGTGGTTCCTGGTGCACACACTCATGTCATGTGCCAAATGTGCCTGAGGTCACGACACGAACCACTGTTTACCGGGGTGACTCATCTCCGGTAGGTATTGCGCGTTTACATGAATCCCAGTTGTTGCTTCGACATTTCAACATTTGTCTCTCCAAAATGTCCCGGGCGGAGAGTATTTTTAAGCACCGGGCACTTTTGGGAAAAAAAAAAAAAAAAAGCTGCTCACATTTTCTGGCCCGCGGGACAATTTGCTTCAGAGCTGGGAGGGGGAAAAAAAACGCCTCCAGCACCCTTCAACCCATTAATGAGTGTGTGTGTGTATGTGTGTGATGTCACACATGGCTTAGGGAACTTTGTCGTCTTAATCCTGTCCCGGCGTCTCCCCGGCCCGTGGTGCCGGTGCGCCCGTGACGTCTGCACAGCTACCGGCAACACGACGTCCCTGCCAATCCCCGCAACGCTGGAATGCTGCAATTAGCGCCGACGTGATTGTCAACACGCAAACCTGTTATCCCGCACCCTTTGTAGCGTGAGCCAACGGGTGTGTTTTGGGCGCCCAGTTTACTTACCTTGGCGAAACTTCCCACCTAAAGCCGGAGGTGGATGTGAATTATATAACGCGGCTTAAAGCCCCGCTGTTTTGTTTCGAGATTCAAAAACGCATTCCAACCCTCTCGGAACGACGGCTTTCGTGGCGTTTTGGAGTCGGCGGAGCGGTGTGTGTGTGTGTGTCTGTGTCTGTGTCTGTGTCTGTGTGTGTGTGTGTCTGTGTCTCTGTCTGTGTCTGTGTGTGTGTGGCCCCCTGTTGTTTTAATTGGAGGGGAGCCGTTCGGGCCGACGGATCTGTCATGTGCGTGTGTGCGTGTGTGCGTGTGTGTGTGCGTGTGTGCGTGTGTGCGTGTGTGCGTGTGTGTGTGTGTGTGTGTGTGTGTGTGTGTGTGACATGACAGGCTCCGGGGCTGTGGGAAGAAGCAGGCCCTGTCGCCAGGAACATAAACTAGGGCTTGTATACACACACATTGACAGCATTACGTTCAGAAGCCCGCTTACTGACTTATCCTGTTTCTCGTTGCCGTTTCTTTTTCCTCGGCGGGCGTTTTGCTTTTGTTTTCTGTCTGCATTCAGCCTCCAGCGTTCCCCATTTTCAGCTGGGCGTCGCTTCACGGCCGGCGTCTTGTTCACGGCGCGACCCTGAGCTCAGGAATCCGCCAGAAAGGCTGTGACTGCGTTTTGGGGAACATATATAACGTGTGTGTGTATGTGTGTTTATATATATATATATATATATATATATATATATATATATATATATATATATATATATATATATATATATATATATATCCAAAGCATTCTCCTAATCCGTATCAATTTACATCATTGTTTAGTTTTTTTTTTTTTTGGATTCTGAATTCTGAAAATGGAAGGTTGAGTTTTCGTGGGGTGAACATCTTCAGCGAGTTGAGAAAGTGACTCTTCTCCACAAGCCAGCGCAACCGCTGTGATGAGGCCAGAAGCCCAGAGAGAGAGACACACACACACAACACACACACACCATACACACTACACTCACACACAACACACAACACAACGCACACACGCGACGTTTAATATAAACAAGTTTAATTCTGTAAAAAGTTATAAAATGAATATAGTACAAAAATAAAGTTTGTTGAGCTTTGGTTCAGTAACACAAAACATAGTCCGACATAATGACAGGTCCGTCCGCTGGGGTGCTAAACAACAACAACAACAAAACAAAAACAAAAACAAAAACCATGGAGTGAAGACGTTGCGGGGCCCATTTTATTTTCCTTTCCTCTCCTAATGTTTACGCTAGCAGGCCCGTCCGACCGCCCCGCCTCTCCCCCTCGGCCCGAGTGTGTGTTTACCTTCGCAATCAAACACAAAACAAAATGGAGGCGCAATCAACACACGGGACGGATGAGACACGCAGAGAGTGGAGCACATGACAGAGAGACAGACAGACAGAGAGAGAGAGTGAGAGAGAGAGAGAGAGAGAGAGAGAGAGAGAGAGAGAGAGAGAGACACACACACACAGAGAGAGAGAGAGAGACACAGAGAGAGAGAGAGCGACAGTGGTCACAAGAGTTCACACACACACACGCAGTCGCGTTTTGTTAAGTATGGTATAGGGGCTTCGTGAGGCTGTGTGGACCAGAGGGCTGCGAGAGGGAAGTCTCCCTAAATGTGCATTCTCATCTGGAAAGGCTTACGCCTGAATCAGTTGTTACAGTGGACGAGATGATCCAACTGATGAAGTATGCTGTGATAAAAGCGTGAATCTGGTTGGGGTTTTTTTTTTTTTCTTCGTGTGTGTGTGTGGCGCGGCAATTTCTTTGTATGTGTTTTTGCTTTCTGTGTTGTGTTTGGCCTACATTCAGCCAGATACGGTGGATTTGTTCTGTGTGTGTGTGTGTGTGTGAGTGGGTGGGTGCGTGTGGGTGTGGGTGTGGGTGGGGGATTACAGCGTAAAGCTGGCCTGGTTGCCGTTGGGTGAGCAGAAACCCTGGGTCCTTAATCCACAGTAACATGGAAAACCTGCCCCGGGGCGTCACCCTTTTGACTTCTGAGTCCAGCACCCCCCCCCACCCCCCACCCCCGCCCCAATGACTGACTGTATTCGTTGTTTTGATAAGTCCAATCGAAGGCGATTAATTCGATGATGAATGTGAGGGCTCATCCTCCTCTAGAATCCAACCCCCCCCCCCTACCCCCGCCCTCTTACAAAAAAAAAAGCCGTCAGTTTATCCTCTGAGGGGCCGTGGGCTACATCTTCCTTAAATGGTCCTAAAAAATCTCTAAGGTGGCCGTTGAACGGTGGGAGTGGAGTTTGTTAAGCCTCACGCTGGAGGATCACTTTCAAATCCCCACCCACCACTCACCACCACCACCTCCACCTCCACCCCCACCCCCACCACCACCCCCACCCCGCTGCCCCTTCCCATGTCAGAGAGAAAGGAAAGTGTCTGTCAGGCCGACACGCCGTAAAAAAACAGGCAACGTCAACAACAGGCCGGGCGGCCGCGACAGGGGGCGGGTCTGCAGAGAGAGCTGGCCTCCAGCCTCCAGACCCCAGAGGCTGGAGGTTCAGGTGACAGGTAGGCCTCTGCCCTGTCTGCCTCATGGGCTCGCCAGGCGGTGGACAATGGGGCGGATGAAACCTTCCCTGGGTGTTGTGCTTTTTTTCCCGAGGTGGATTGGACCCCACGGCGAGGCTATCTATCGGTGAGGTTTGCTAAAAATGTAATAAAGGCTTTATCTTAAATTTGCGTCCTTGACTGCCGTGGACAGAGCTGCCTTCTTACCGAACCCAAGCTGGAAGGTATTTCTGTATTTTTTATGTGTCCATTTGTAAACAGAGTCATATGACATGCGACAGAGGTTTTTTGGCGGAGGTGATTCTGGCGGTGAGCCAGCAGGAGCATGTGACTCATCGCTTTGCGGGTCCGGTGGTGTTCTGGTCCCGGTCGGGGACACCAAGGTGAACCGTCCCAAAAAAAACACCCAGACATCTGCCGACCCGATCCTGAAAGGTCGAGAACTGAGATACAGTCTATTTGAGAAAAAAAAAAATTGGTCCATTCCTTTCGATGTCTCTCTCTCTCTCTCTTTCTTTAACTCTCTCTCTCTCTCTCTCTCCCTTGCTCACTCTCTTGTTACTCTTAATAATTCCACAGTGTTCTTGGAATCGGCAGTGGACGTGGATTACTGAGGATATTGCGGAATTGTGTTAATGTGGTGGGAACGGAGCTGCTACTGTAGCCGGGCAGGGCGAGCTGTGTCTCTCTGTGTGTGAGACACCACCTTAAATACACGCTGCACTTTGGCACAATCGTGGACAGAACAAAGCCATTTCAAATAAATAAGAAAAAACTGAAACAAAAACAAAAAAAGAAACACTTCTTTCATACAATGGATTGCAATAAATATCAATAAGTTAATTTCGTATTAATAAATACATACTCTTACATATATTCCATTTATGTGTTTTTTTTTCCGGATTTTTACAGAGACGTGTTGCGCCATGAAAATAAACATAGTCTTTGCTTGAAATGTGTGGAGACGTTGTCCCTTTGGTCCTGGCTGTGACCGCTCCACATCCAGGAGACGCGGCAGGGGAAGGGAATCGCGGTTCGACTACTTCCTGTCAATCTCAGGAGAGGATGGGGGGGGGGGGGGAGGGGGGTCACTCTCCTGGCGGCCACCCACCCCCCCCCCCCCCCCCCCTCCCCTCTCTGAGAGTCAGCAGCCAAGTGAAGCGTGAAGTAAATCGCTGTTCCTGGGAGAAAGAAAGAAAGAAAAAAAAGCCGAATGTTCCCAAAGCGCGCTCAGTGGCATGGCTGAAGGACGGGCCGAGGTGCTGGCGGCCGGAGCCGGAGCCCCGCTGCAGTCAGTCTGGCCTCCGCTGAAGAAAGGGACAGTCTGTGTATAGAACAGAGACATATCTACGGATACACCCGGAACCTTGTCGGCCCGCTGTTTTGACACCAAGGGGGTTATGGTTTGTTTTGTGGGGTTTTTTTTCCCCTCGTAGTTCGGTGCAACCTTCTCCAAACGCTCGTCTCTGAAGGGCGACACTTAACAGACCGTTCCGAGACGAAGCGAGTCTACGCGGTCCCCCCCCCCCCCGCGCGCGCGCACGCCCCAGAGCTCCCTCTGAGCCGCAGGGGGGGGGGGGGGGGGGCGAAAGGGTCCACCGGCCCCGCGGAGAACTGCAGACACCTCTTCCGGCTCCCGTATCGATCGCCTGCCCACAAATGACGCGTGGTGAGGGGGTGGGGGGGGGTTTGGGAGATACAGCAGCTGTTCACGCGTTTGCGTGGCGTGACTCTTTCGACATCGGCCGGGTGTCCCCACCACACCCCCGGGTGTCTCTCTCTCTCACGGCGGCGGCGGTCTCGTCACACGCAGGCGCAGCGGCGTGCCGAGTGCTTCTTCAGCGTGTGGTAGACCACGTCGTCGTCCAGGAAGGACAGGTCGTCGTCGAAGGCCACGGGGCGGCAGCAGGTGCGCGACGGCGCCTCGCGGTCCAGCTTCCGGCTGTGCGTGAGGTTGTCCAGGATCTTGTCGTAGTTGGTCTCCGCCTCGGCGCACGGCCCGCTGCAGTAGCGGAAGATGAGCTCCTCCTTGGTGCGGTAGCCCAGGCCCAGGTCGGTGACGTTCAGGTGCACCTCCTTCAGGAGGCAGCCGCGCGTCTGCACCGCGATGCCCTCCCGCGCCTTGTCCGCGCGGCCGCCTTTGGCGCCGCCGCGACCGCCGTTCCTCCCGCGGCCCTTCCTCTTGTCCCTGTGTCCTCCACCTCCTCCTCCTCCTCCGGCTCCTCCTCCGGCGGCGCCCGAGTCCCCCCCCGTGTTGGCCGCTCCTCGCTGTCTGCGGCCCCGCAGCTCGGCGCCGGTCTCCGACGACCTGCGCAGCCGGCCGATGGTGGCCTCGATGAAATCCATCACGTCGTCGAACTGCTCCGGGTCGGGGTCCCCGCTGTCATCTGAGAGACGGGGGAGAGGGATTCACATTAAAACAAACGCAAACACACTGGACAGATAGATACGGCGCTGATGTGGCGAGTCCTGAAACGGGACGCCGGTAACACAGACAAGAGAGGGAAGTCACAGAAAACTCATTCATGCTGCTGCCAACTTTTTGGTCAAAGTGCGGGCGTGTCCGCCATGGGGCCCATTGTCAGCGTGTCAGAATCGGGTCTTAAATGAATCGTTTCCTTTCCTCTGAAGCCCCCGGGTTGGTTCAGCGGCTGAGTGACACCAGGGGAACGACGCGCGTTACAAACACTGAGTCGGGGAGTTCGCTCTGCAGCCCCCGCGGCTCGGGGGGACACTGAGGGGGACCCTGAGGGCCCTGTGCCTTGGGGGACACTGAGGGGGACACTGAGGGCCCTGTGCCTTGGGGGACACTGAGGGGGGCCCTGAGGGCCCCGTGCCGGCCCTGCGCTGCGGGGGCGACGGTGGGGTGTTTGATGCTCGCGCGTTACACGCTGATTCAATTACAGCCTGATTCCCCCTCTGCCCCCCCCCCCGTCCCCCCAGTTCGCACACTGAGCCTGGTAGCAATCATCCAGCGGCGCCTGACGTCACAGAGTCCTAATGAAAGCTGACTCAATTAGGATAACAGTAACGGTGATGCAACGACGGCGCCTGGACGTGTTTGACGTGTGGCCTCACTCACACATTGTGACGCAATCTCAGCCCCGCGCTCAGTGGCCCCACGCTCAGTGGCCCCGCGATCAGTGGCCCCGCGATCTGTTTTTTTTAACCAAGTGTTGACGCATGCGTGCACGTCTGCGCCCCCGCGTGTGTGTGTTACTGTTTTCATGCTTCGAGGCCTCTCAAAAGTGTGTCAAGTAGTTTAGGTGGTGGTGTCTGATAGGTGTAGGTGTCTGTAACCCTGTCCCTCTAGCCTCCCCTCGCTCTCCCCCTCTCTCCCCCTCTCTCCTGCTCTCTCTCTCTCTGTCCCTCACTCTCTCCCTCTCTCTCTCTCCCCCGCTCTCTCGCTCTCTCTGTCCCTCGCTCTCTCTCTCTCTCTCTCTCTTCTCTCTCTCTCTCTCTCTCTCTCTCTCTCTCTCTCTCTCTCCCCCGCTCTCTATCTCCCCCACTCTCTCTCTCTCTCTCTCTCTCTCTCTCTCTCCCCCCCCCCCCCGCTCTCTCGCTTCTCTCCCCCCTTCTGGCAGTGTCACCAATATATTGATGCTGGTGTATCAAATGAGCCAGGGCCAATCTGTGTACATTCCCTTTGATTTAGAGCCCCTCCCCTTCTGTCAGCTGATTGGCTGCAGCCCTGGTTGCTACAGCTGCTCGCGCAGTAATCCAGCGGAACCTGCCAGCAGAACTTCTGGCGGGAGATGGCTAAGTTAATAGCCAATCACACGCTAACAGACAGACACCCCCCCCCGCGCACGCGCTTCCAGCGACATGATTGGTCGAAACTAATGTGAAGAAAGCACCGCCCCCGTTCACCCAGATTTGAACTTTTCTGCTATCAGAATTCTAGGGACTACTGGTGAATTCACTAGAACTAGTGAATCTGGACATCAGATATTACCCTTGAGTCTGATTCGTGAGACCGCTCCCGTGGTAACCGGGTCCTTCCAGTGACAGGACATCATCATCCAGTCTTTCTGTCAATAAGAAGCGAGTCCCCTTTAATACTCTCTGCAGTTCTGCAACGGTCGGGAGATCCAGCACGCCCAACGACGTTCAACTTCTACACGTGGCGAGGCGTTCCTCCTCCTCCACCTCCTCCACCTCTTCCTCCTCCTCCCCGCCGTCTCCCGCCTTGAGCGTCTGGAGGCGGCGGAGGGAGAAGAAGAAGAAGGAGGAGCAGACGCTGTGACTTTCCACTGATATGCCGGAGCATCCCAAAGTAAAAAAAAAACTAAACTAAACCCCCCCCCCCCCCCCGCTCCGTCTGAACTGCAGTGTTGTTTACACCTCGGTGCAGAGTTAATGCTCTAAGGTTACGGGAACAGTAGGCGACGGACGGGTAGGGTGGTGGTGGTGGTGGTGGTGGGTGGAGGTGGGTGAAGTCACCACCAGGGTGAGGAGGTCCACCAGGCCAGAGGAGGAGACGCAGCTCCTCCTCAGAGAGGTGGTGGGCCGGGGGGTCCCGGCGGGCGCCGTTAGCCAGCTGACACGCCGTGTCACCGCCGGAGACAAACAAGAGCAGGATTCCTACCGTCTGCCGCGTTTCAAGTGAACATAAACACACTGGAGGGTTCAGCGCACCCCCCCCCCCCCCACCCGGTGTAATGCTGTCCAGTCCAGCAGTCTGTTCGCCCCCTCCTGCCACCCCCCACCACCACCACCACCACCCCCACCACCACCCCCCCAACCCACTTTGAGATTCCAGTCATCTGGTTCAGATTGCCTCATCTGATTTCTAACTTGGTTAAAAATCGACTCCCCCCCCCCCACCTTCTTTACCCCCCCACCAATCTTATCCCCCACCTCACCCCACCTCACCCCCCCTCACCCCACCCTACCCCACCCTACCCAGCCTCTCATTCATCCATCTGGTGGCTGGAGGAGAGAGGAGAGGGTCTCCAAACTCACCGAGGGGAAGGGAGAGAACGTAAACAGTGCCATGGAAGAAAGGAATGGCTGCAAGGAAGGTCTTTATCACAGACGGGAGGCAACGCTCTCTCTCCCCACTCTCTGTCTCTCTCTGTCTCTCCCCCTCTCTGTCTCTCTCTCTCGCTCCCCTCTCTCCCCACTCTCTGTCTCTGTCCCCCCTCTCTCTGTCTCTCGCTCTCCCCACTCTGTCGCTCTCCCCCCTCTCCCCTCTCCCACTCTCTTTCTCTCTCAGCTCCCCCCCCCCCTCTCTCTCTCTCTCTCTCTCTCTCTCTCTCTCTCTCTCTATCTCTCTCTGTCTGTGTCTCTCGTGGTTCCTGACACATGACTGAAAGCCTCGCTTCACCTGGCCGGGTCATTCAGCGTTCGAAACAAGCCCCCCCCCCCCCCCCCCACACTCACACACACACACACACACACAGCGTCATAATAAAGACCAGCAAACACTGCAACTACCGGCTGGAAGCACGTGACTCTAAAAAAGTCCCGAGATAAGCGCTCATCGTCCCACCGCGAGGAGCGACGATCGCCACTCAGCCGCCGCATCTCCTTCAACTGTACTCAATGACAAACGAACTTCACCCACCCCCACCACCCACCCCCACCCCCCACCCCCCCCCTCACCCCACGCCGGCCAGCCTTACACTGCTCCTCGGTGGACGTCCCCCGCAGGCGGTGGTCCCCCCGGGGGGCGGCGGGGGGGGGCGGGAGGTCGGGCCGCTCGTCCTCGTCGTCCTGGCGCTGCGGGGACGCGGCCGGCGGGGTCTGGCTGTGGCTGCTGGGGAAACAGGGCCTCCTGGACGGGTGCAGGTTTCGGTGGAGGGGCCTGGCGGACACGGAGCTCAGGAGCAACAAACACATTGCCATCGCGTCCCATAACTTCATCTTAGACTCGGTTCCTATGGAGGAATCTGCAGAAGGGGGGGTGTGGGGGAGGTGGGGGAGGGGAAGGGGGGTGAGTGATGGGTCAGTTTGTCAGTTTGAGGGGGAAATAAACAAGACCACAACAGCATAAAGGGGGGTAAGTGGGGACAGAGAGGGGGGGGGGGGGCGGGCTGAGGTAATAAAACACAGAAACACACACGATGAAGACATCTTCGAATACTTCCGAGAAGAATGGAGAAGAGCATGAAGATGAAACTTAATTGGATTGCGTCATGTAAACAACGCAAACGGAGCTGTATGGTCTCCAGTAGGCTTAGCAGACGAGGTATTACCAAAAAAAAAAAAAAAACACGCAGTGGTTTGGGTACGGTCTGTTATTAAGGTCAAGCGCTAACTTCGCATCATTCTTTCTCGGGCATGTTGCGGTTGCGATCTCGGTCTGGAATTGAACTATTAAATACATGACAACGAGCAAGGACGCAAGATATGCATAACGCGGTTGTAAATGCGAACATGCTGTTCATACAGAATACAAAAGAACGGATCTTTTTTTGTGGGGGGGAATCTATTTGGACAACTCATGCCGTCTCGTAGTTGGGAAGTATCTCACGTTAAATGTGTATGTGAGCGTTTGGGGAGTCGTGCTACGGCGAGGAGAACGGCGGTTGAAGGGTGCGCCTTAACGCAAAGCATTCGTTGGAAAAAAGCAAGCACTAAAGTGCACTGGCAACAATAGACTAAATAGAAGTGAGTTGGCCAGATGGTAATTCCCAATGCTTACGTGACTGTACTTAATGCCATGTTGAGTCTGCAGCAAAACTAAACATTCCCGCATGCATAACTACCGGAATTAAACATTGTATAACTGTCTTTATGCAAAGTGAATCTTCTGAATCGCACTGGTATGGGCAAATTAGAAAAAAAGAAGAAGAAAACATGTTTTAATTAAAGCCAGATAGGCCTTCCTTAAGATAATATTGTACCGACACTGTGTCCATCGGACATACATGCGAATATCCTAAAATGGGTAATGTTTTAATGAGGCAACATTGCGTGATGCGTAACGTACCTTAAATACGGTCCATGCAGACCTGTAAATAGTTTGCTGCTTTTCTTAAAATCCAAATGGAAGAAACGCCACATTTAATTTCCCAAGCTTAGTCAGCTATACCAAGGTTTCTGTTGTTGTTGTTGACAGTCGATAGTTCTTCAAATAATCAGGCCCACTGCTATTCATCGGATAACTTCAAAAAAAGCACGAATCATGTCCAGAAACGCATAGAAAATAACGTTTCGGGGCCGTTGCGCCCGGTTCGTTTAATCGCGCACCACGCGTCCTCTCCGCACCGTGGAGTCCAAAGGTAGCCTGCGCGGCCGTGGAGTCGAGTAGCCTTCTGCTGCGCTCAGTGGGGAACAGTTTGCAGTCGCCGATGAATTGGATGCTACGTTTCCACGTTGGAAACCCGAGAAAGCTCCACCATCTCCAACACAGACAAGTCAAATGAAGACATCAGTGTCTTCGTCGAACGCACACGCGTTGCCGCAAGGCAGCGATGCGCACACAAAAAAATGTTTAGCCCAAAACGGGCAACAGAAACGGAACGTCTCTTCTCGGGGCTGGTATGAGCTACTGCGTGTTGTCTCGTTAACCTAACGAAAAAAAAAATACCGTAACCGCACCGTTATATCCACAGCGGGGCCTAGACGCGACGAAAACCGTGCAGCGCGTAAATGTTCATAATCGCCAAAATTTCACATAACCTTGATATCGTAACCAAAACAAACGTAGGTGCTTATTCTCCATTTTTCGTCGTTTACAAATGTTGTCGTAGAGAGAAAAAAAAAAAGTATGATAGTTTCCACATGAGCGGTCCTTATACTTTGGACGTTGCAGATGTTCAACTGTTTGCTCATAACACCATAGCGAGCGTAGAAGGCGGCTGGAAGAGATTTATAGTCAAGTGCGCGCTGACGTTTGGAGCCTGTTGGTGACCGCCCCTCTTTCTCGACCTCTGCAAAAACACACACACACACACGCACACACACACACACACACACACACACACACACACACACACACACCAAGTGGGCCTTACAAACACACACACACACACACACACACACACACACACACACACACACACACACACACACACACACACACACACAGAGGCATACAAGCTCACACACATTTAGGGACACACACACATCCCTCTAAAGCACCCCTGGCGCCCCATTTGGAAGGGGTTGCAATTTTAAGATGTCTTGAGGATTATGTCACACTTCTGATGTCCCCGGATTAGGTGTCAGTATGCGGAAGGCGACTCGGGGAGATGATCTGTTGTGAAGCATGTTTTCTAGCGCACCTATGTCCCTCCCGCGTTGTGCGGGCGTGCTCGTGCGCGCGCGTGCGCGCGGGCGTGCGCGGGTGTCGGGTTCCGTCTGGTGGTTACACACACGTCTCAAATTAGGACACGCGCGAGCCGCATCTTTATTTACTCCGCAACACGTTTTTTTTTTTCAACGTGTGAGTACCGCGTGCCGCGGGACGTTGTGCGTTTTGCGGGTTTGCGGTGCAGGTTGTTTTTTTTTGTTTGTTTTTTTTGTTGGGGAATGCATCGACTTGTCACTTGTCACCACCCCCTCCCTTGGACAAACTAGTGCAATTCTATTTATGCTCCTTTCAAACTCCAGATCTAGACCTAGTAGAGGATCTTTCGGGAACCATCCTGCATCGACCACCAAACCTCCTGAGATGTGATTCACATGCCCACCATGCCCACATGCCCACCCTTCCCCATGCCCACACTATTCCCTATGGCCCCATGCCCACCCTAACCATAACCCTGACCCCCCTTACCGTAAGCCCCCCCCCCCCTATCTGGCCCGTTTTGATCGTGTCCAGGATACCAATCGCGTGCGCTCACAAACAACAACAAACAGGTGACGTCTCTCTCTCTGGATCGGGGCACCTCGCGTTTAGACAGGGGGCCGAAAAAAAAAGGAATCCAGTTTATTTTCTTTCCTCCTTCGGGCAGAAACTGTTGAAAAGCAGGACAAGCCGGAGGAATCGTACCCCGTGACACCTTTAATCCTCTCGGGCTTATCTCCATTATTCATTGGCATCGGGGCTCAAATTAACTGCGCTCCAACGAACGGAGCTTCGTGTTAAAACAAGTATTCATTCGCATACTTCTGTGGGCCCTACCCCTATGGGAGCCTCCGCCTGTTTGCGGCCTACACCTTGTGTTCGGTAGGACAGGTTTGTACTAACGTGAGTGCACTGTGTAAGCAGGTGTTGTTGTTTTTAACACATGTCTCTCCGTCGTATCAAAAGTTCAGGGTTACTAGAACGACCGGAGCCTCTGGAATGACGCGCCGCTGCTCGCTCGTCATCTGTTGTGGGGGGGAGGGGGAGATCCCCGAAAGTGTTTTTTATTTTTTATTTCTCCTCTCCATGCATTTGGATCACTGACAGAAATCCTGTTTGCTATTGTTATTCCTGTTCATGCAAATTGATTCTTCAGAATCCTCAATGAAACTACTGTTTTTTTTATTTGTGTGTGTGTGTGTGTGTGTGTGTGTGTGTGTGTGTGTGTGTGTGTGTGTGTGTGTGTGTGCGTTGGACATGGATGACACAATCACGCAATGTTGAAATGCTCGTGGGAGAGAGAGGAGAGTGAGTCTTCCAGGACAGCTGTTAGTCATGACCGTTAACCACGAGAGTAAATGACCGGGGCCGTGACTGCGGTCCTGTCCGTTATGAGTCACGCACTCTTTATCTGCTAATGGGCGAGTTTGTTATCTGCTATTTTCCAAGTTACTTTTTTAATCGTCAGTGAGTATCTCCTTTCATGCAGAACTTTCCCCGATGAGGGATACATCAAATGCACAAAGCCCTGATAGTGTGATGCACTTATTCCGTCATGATTATCATATCACTCATGTACCAGTCATCTTTCTATTTATTTATTTATTTAAATACAAGTATTATCTTGTCGCTTCTGCATCATGCGTGACAATACATACCTACATGTTTGTTTTGGAAAAGAGAAAAGTTAGCATCCCACTGATGTCGTCACATTACATGACACATTACAGACGCACACTGCACACTCACACAGTCACACTCACGGTGTGAGTGTGACTGTGTGTGTGTGTGTGTGTTCACGTGAGCATGCACACACACACACACACACACACACACACACACACACACACACTCACACACTCACACACTCAAACCCATGAACTGCTGCAATTCACGGTTGAAAATAAATACTGTCAATTTGCCTCACACACGCACACACACACACATGCACACACACGCACATGCACAGATGTGACAAAAGTGACACACATGGTTTTTTTCCACTTTATTGTGTTTGATGTGTGACGCTCAGAGGCCAAACAAGCCGCGGCTCTGTGAGACACAAGACGTCTTTGTCGCCCCCCTGTCCCCCTGTCACCCCCCCCCCCCCCCACGGGGGTCTGTAACTCTGCGGTGACACCATCCTCTTTCTCTCTGTGACTGCTCTCTCTGTCCAGGTCAGAGGGCAGAGGTCATGTTGCGCACCAAAATTAGCGCTAGATTGGTTGTGAGAAAGGGACACGCGCCATGCGCACATCACAAACACAGACACACACACAGACATGTTTACGTACATAAAAGTAATCAAAAAATGAAGAACAAAATCACTTAAACACACACGCACACCCGCACGCACGCACGCACGCACCCCACACACGCACGCACGCACACACACGCACGCACGCACGCACACACACACACAGTTTATTGGCGCACACGCTGCTTCTCCACACCTGAGCTCAGCGGGCCCCACTGCTAGGGTGTCCTGATGTATGAAATATTAATTGGCTTGGCGCTGGGTAACGTGAGTAAGATGAATGAATCACCATCAGCGCTGCAGCAGTGGCGGCGCGCGTGAGGGGAAAAGACGAGTCACGCCATTAATTACCACCGGAGCCGCGGACGAGACAGCCGCCATTGTTGAGGACGGTCGCCTCGCGCGCTAACGTTTAAGTGCGCCGCTCTGTTGATCATTTTTTTAAATTTAAAGTAAAACATATTTTGGATGTGAATAAATATATACTGTATGTATATGTATATACTGTATATAGACACTGTATTTCACAATATACCTTGCATATCCTGTATAGGCCTATATATATATGCAAGGTATCGTGAAATACAGTGTCTATAAAGTGTGTGAATTTCTAGTGTCTGTCTGTCTAGCGTCTGTCTAGTGTCTGTCTTGGTTATGTCTCGGGCTTCTGTAAACCAGCGTGGAAAATGTTTTTTTTTTCATACCTTTGATATGATGATTAATGAATGCCACTCTTGAGCAGCGCGCGCTGTGTTTACAGTGCGTAGATTAAGAGATAGGGATACAATAATAAACAACAGAAAACGAACAAGCAAGGCGCTGAATGCGCTCGGCATCATCCGCTTCGACATAAGCCCATGTGCCAAAGGAGCTCAGTCATTAAGTAGATGTATTATTAATAACCACAGCCGTGGAATGCGACGCAACCGCACTATTTCATCAAAGTTGGCGAACTCGCGGTCAGGTGTTGTTATTATTATAACTTTCTTTACTCTGTCACACAGAGAGGACAACCCTCAGCGTGTTTAGACTTCAGGCCGTTCAGGTGAGGGACAGGAGTGCTTTCGTGTCCATATAATCTTAGCAGTAAATGGACGTGTTTTGTACAGTAGAGTGGATCAAGTTGTTGGCACACTGCGTGCACCGATGTGGCTCGTCCTTATTCGTGAGGGAGGAGGAGGAGGAGGAGACGAAGTAAATCACAGGAGACACTGAGCAGTGACACACGCGTGCTGTTTCCAGACAGCCGGAAACACTATGATCTGGACATGTATTGTCTTTCATGTGTTTTTGGTACTTTTTTTTGGGGGGGGGGGGGGGGGGGGGGGGGGATTGAAATCCAGCCGTCCAGGGTTGATGATTACAGGACACATCTTCTTGAATGTGCAAACAATTAATAATTCATGGAAACAATAATGTTTGTGTTTTAACTCTAGGTCTACAGTAGTTTAGATTTGGGACTTTTTGGCAGAAAGATAATAGGATCATATTGACTGATTAAAAATACGATGTGCATATTATATGGTCGCTGCATGAATAACATAGTATTGTTATTTAATCTTTATTTCCACAGATTATTCTGGAATACTGTACTTTAGTTCCAGCGCTATCTGTGTCACGTACAGTGCAGGAAATCAAATCTCACGCTCTGGATGACAACCAGTCCAAAAGCTGGGAATCCTATTTCCTCGCTTCTGTCCTCTGCATGTGTTGGTTTAGCGGGGTGGGTGGGGGGGGTGGGGGGGGGGGTGCGTGCAGGCTTGCAAGGGAGTGAGACTAGCACATAGCCTCCTCGCCCCAGATCACCCCTGGGACGTTCGGGGGGGGGGGGGGGGGGGGGGGGGGGGGGGGGGGGACGCGCGCAGGGCGGCAGGTAGAAGTCAGCACAAACAGGGTGCAGCGGCGCAGCATATAGCTTTCATCCGATCCATTAGGAGATGCTAGAATTCCGGCGTGGCGGCGCGCCAGACGGCCCGGGCATCCTGCCCCGTCCGGTGCCGCGGCTCTCGCTCCGTGTGACCGGCTGAACGCTCGCATGCCTCGCGGGGGGATTCGCGGTGATCGCCGTGGTCGGCAGAGATTCTGGCGTTCGTACGCGTTTGTACGCGCGCACATACGCACGCGGCGTGTGCGTGTGTGTGTGTGTGTGTGTGTGTGTGTGTGTGTGTGTGTGTGTGTGTGTGTGTGTGTGTGTGTGTGTGAGAGAGAGAGAGAGAGAGAGAGTGTTCACATGGTTGTGGCTGCGCGCAAGTGTGTAAATGGGCACACATAGTATCAGAGTGCAGGCCGGACTATGACACTGTTATTAATAGCAGGGCGGAAGCTAGGAAGGTTAAATCTGCTAAACATAGAGCAACAACGTATCGATAGGACTCCGTTACCTGACCCGGTTCTACATTGCATGTGTTGCTCATGTGAATCGTTCCTTTCTTTTGCGAACGTATCGCTCCAAAAATTCTGTTTAAAAAAAAAAAAAAAAAACGCTTGTGAAATTCAGATTTGATTTGCAGTGCACGCGTTAGTGACAACAACACAGAACTGGCAATGGTTTTTTTTGTTTGTTTATACGTGTGGTATTTATTCAGTTTTGGAAGTCCCACAGGCCCAGAGAGATTCAGCTCAAGGTTGGCCGACTGACTGCACAACAGGGACTTGAAGGCGTCTCTGTTGCTCTATAGGTCGTAACTAAGGCCCGCCCTACTGGCTCGAGTGGTAAACGACCATTCCGCGTTGCAGCGTAGCCTACGGACATGTAGGACCTAAGTGTAGTCAGACCCCATGTGAAGTTGTATCATTGCATTTCAGAGCGAGTTGCCTCACACGTCACTCATTTCATGTTTTATTTTGTCGCTAACCCCGGTATAATCGCAATATTTCCACTTGGACTTCGGCGATGTTTGGCGGTGGAACCGGCCAGCATCGCAGCCGTGCCAACAGTGACGTTGAAGCACACCTTCTTGTGTAACAGGCCCACGTAGGTCTATTGCTGAAATCCAGAGGTGGAAAGAGTACTGAAAAATTGTAATTGAGTAAAAGTATCTTTACTTTGCCTAAATTCTACTCAGAGTAAAAGTAAAATTACCCATCTCAAAATTTACTCGAGTAAAAGTACAAAAATTACTTAATTTATGAGTAAAAGTTACTTAATTACTTTCAGTTTTTTTAATGCAAAAAAGGATGAGTCATGAATCAAATTCAGCACAAGTTGTTTTATTCGATTTCGAGGTGTATTAAAGTGCACATCCACACTTGCAAAAGATCAACTGGGCTCAGGCTCTTCGGACCTTACCTCCTCCAAAGTCTCAACGTCTAGATTAGCAACAGCCATCTTCCAAAGCGCAGTAGCCTACTCAGTGTTTCCCCTAGATTTTTTTGTAGCAGTGGTGCTGTGTGTTGGTAACCTAGTAACACTAGGGGGGTCCGGGGGCATGACCCCCCGGAAGAAAATTTTGAAAAATAACCCTTTAAATGGTTACTTCTGGTGAGATTTTTATGAAAAAAAGTTACAGATTGAGCTTCCAAATATGACATAACAACAGAGTCAAGGTATCTGCTGAGACCAGATCATTGCGATCACACTGTTCAATATTGCGATGACGATATGACTTGCAATAATAAATAAGAAAAGAGTACAATTTTGGTCATGGTGAATACGTCGATATGAATTTAAACCAATTTGCATATCGTGACGTCACTGACCGCGTCTCCGTAAAAGTTTAGTGGTCTCCTTGACATCAGTCGACACGTCACTTTATAGCGGTGTCGAGATAATTCAATGCATTTTTTCATGTAGGACCTATTGCTATCGTGCATGAACCCAAAGTAATAATTTAGCCTTCTATAACTTTGAACGGTGACTGCGAACATTTTCTTTACTGCAGCCGCAGCCATCATAACAGACAAGCGCGAACCATTGATGAAATGAAGCGAATATAAAAGAAAGAACGTAGCCTACGTGTGTATGTAGGCAATTTATATTCGCGATACTTTCTAAAATATAATTAATAGGGTTTTATTGTAGTTGCATGGTCTTAACGCAAGTATACAACCGGCAAGTCGGTCGGACTAAAAGGGACAAATAAATATTTGGGTCGGTCCTAAATTGACAGGGTGGGTCGGGTTACTGCAAACCACAATATTTAAGGATGATTTAATAAGGATGGCCCGAGTATGCGTGGCGAACTTATCGCATTACAGACCAGCTTTTGCGATGTGTTTATCATGAACGCTCACATCGCGATGACGATGAAAATTGAGACGATGAGTCATACAAAGTACTGATAAACTAAATTAAAAAATGATTATTTTGTGTAGTTGCTATATTGCAATAATAATGTATGGTTGTCACAAAATCCCACGGCACACCTGGACTTGCCTCACGGCACACCGTTTGGGAACCAATGGTCTAATGAATGTGACGTTACTCCAAGCAGGGGAAACACTGGCCTACTTCCACCACACCAGATTATTTAACAATGGAAAGGGCGCGCGCAAGGCAAGGCCACGCAATTGACTTTCAGTTCCGGGACAGCGGTTTAAATTTCCGCCCGCATTTAATTTTTCACTATCAATATTTTTTTTACTCAGTAACGTGAGGGGTTTCAAATGTAGCGAAGTAAAAGTACTTGGGTCAAAATGTACTTGAGTAAAAGTAAAAATTACCTATTTCAAAAACTACTCAGAAAATTACAAATTACTCATAAAAAGTACTCAATTACAGTAACGTGAGTAAATGTAATTCTTTACTTTCCACCCCTGCTGAAATCACACGCAGTCACCGGGGCCGCGCCTGGTGTCTCAATCCTCCTAGCGTGGCGTTCGGTGAGCGAGGTGTGGGTTTTGTGCTATCGATAAAGATCACATGTAAAACAACCACCCCTCTCTCCTTCTCACGCTCGCTGCTACTTATAGAGCAGGCTTTTATTTTGAAGTCTCCGGGGGGGGGGTTGCGGGCGGGCCGCGGTGTGTGGGAGAGGAGAACAGCGCGGGTCGCCTGCTCAAGGGTAAATTATCGCCCCCGGGCGGAACCGGGCGAGAAACCACTGATCTCTGTCTCTCTGCCCCCCCCCCCCCACGCGATGGCTACGATAGATAGCACCAATCAGAGCTCAGCGGCCCCCACGAGCAGGCGATGTCCAGGCGGCCTTTATTCCCTGGTGGAAGGCGTCTGCGTGTGTTGTGACTGAGTGACAGCTCAAAGGAGCAGCAGTGAGAGGGTGGAGGTGTGGGGGGGGGGGGGGGTGGGTGGAGGTGGGGGGCGGGTGGGAGGTGGCGGGCGGCGAGCTGTCAGAGATGCGGCGGCGAGATACAGTTCTCGAACGAGAGATGCTTCACTGGATGCTTTGGCTGCAGCCCAGGCTGCTGTGTTCAGCTGTCTGCGTGACCAAACTTGGGAGCGCGGGCAGGAGATTCCGGGGGGCGATTGATTCCCGGGGAAGGGCGCGTATTTAAGTGTGTGACAGGCGAAGGGGGGGGGGGGGAGTGGGTTTGGGTGCCCCTGGTTTTTGCACGGGTCACGCACGCAGGGGGGGGGGGGGGCTGTTGTCGGGGGGTACAACACGCACACACAACTGCGCTCGCACAACCTGCACCCATGCAAACACACAACA
>JAXIVH010000393.1:69292-106792 GCA_036785325.1 Urophycis tenuis
AATGTGTGTGTGTCTGTGAGTGAGTGAATAAATGAGTGAGTGAGCGCGTGCATGCAGGAGACAGTGTGTGCATGTGAGTGCATGTATGTGTGTGTGTACATGTGAGTGCATGTATGTGTGTGTGTACATGTGAGTGCATGTGAGTGAGTGAATAAGTGAGTGAGTGAGTGTGCGCACGTGAGTCCATGTGTGTGCATGTGTGTGCATGTGTGTGCGTGGGTGTGTGTGTGTGTATGTGCATGTGTGTGTGTATGTGCGCATGTGTGGCGTGTGTGTGCATGTGCGTGTGTGTGTGTGCATGTGCGTGTGTGTGTGTGTATGTGCGTGGTGTGTGTGTGTGTGTGCGCATGTGTGTGCGTGTGTGTGCATGTGCGTGTGTGTATGTGCGTGTGTGTGTGTATGTGCGTGTATGCACATGTTTGCGGGTGTCCCGGGACCTCTTCACCATGTGGCGTCAAACCGGCGGGTCTGGAGCAGTGACATGTCCACTGCCACCGCATGCCTCCCGGGGACGTGGCCCTCAGCCCCGGGGAACAGCAGCCATCAATCCCCAACCCCACAGCCGCCACGCAGATATAGCCAGCGCTCAGATTATTCATAAACCCTGGTTTGTTTCCAGTCATTTGGAGAAAAAAAAAACCACAAAAAAAAACCCAAGAGATATTATTTCGGTTTGTGTACCAATCGCTGCGATTTCTAAATCAAGCTGCTGATAACAACAAAAAAAGAGGGGGCCCATGTTTTTTTTTTTGGGGGGGGGGGGGTGGTAACGTTGACCCCCATCTTAAATTCTGCGCGGGGAGCGTTTGCCTGGGCGACGGCCCAGGATATACGGCCTGCACGCCGGGAGAAGTTAAAGCGCAGCCCGGAGACATCATTTATCCCCCAAACAGGTGCTCCGCTCTCTCAGCGAGAGGAATCAGCCCCCCCCCCCCGACAGCGGCTCCACCTTCATAACTCCATTTCAGGGGAACGGACGTAAATAACGTCTCATGTCCCTGATGTCCCACTCGAGACACACAGAGCACAAACCCATTATGGGTGGGCAAGCGAAGAAGGGGGTTTGGGCGCCCCCCCCCCCCCAAAAAAAATGTCCACCACGGCGCCGGCAGGAAACATCACGTCACAGTAGCCCATCACGCTACAAACCACTGACCTCCATCCAGAGTTCAGAAACAAGCCCCCCCTGCGGCTTTATTAACACATCCTCCCAGGAGAGGCCGTCCCCGGGGGGGGGGGGGGGGGGGGGCAGGAGAACGGCGAGCGGCCAGCGGTGCGTGGCGGTGCGTGGCCAGATAAATGGGATTCCACGCCAGTGGTGAGAGAAACCTTTAACAGGGGAGGCGCTGCCTCCACCGCTCAGGGCTTTAATCACCCGCTCGGACCGGCCGGACCCACAATGAGAGACCCAGAGGAAGGAGTACCTGAGGGTGGAGGAGGGTGGGTAGGAGGGTGGAGGAGGGTGGGAGGGTGGAGGATTCAGTGGATACATCAGACCAGTACCAGGCGGCCCGCGGCACCGCCGGCCCATTGTCGGGGGGGCGGGGGAGCGAGGAACACAAGAGCTGACGGTGCCTTGGGGCGGGCCCGGGCTCACCACAAACACAGCGGTGGTGCAGGTGGAGCCCAGAGGGAAGGCGGAGGAGAGACTGAAAGATCCCGGTTGTTTTTGTGTGTGTGTGTGTGTGTTTTTAAAACTTTTTACAATGACCAGACGTCCAGCTGTGAGGGATCAAAGCCTGGCTTGTCCGCCCGCAGACATGTCGGGGTGGGTGAAGCTGACGTCCCTCCACCAGCTCAGCTCAACTTATCATCTTTAACTGTGGTCTCTCATACCTACAGGGTAGTCAAGGGGAATACTAATATACAGAGAATGTTGTCTTTTTCTACACCAGGCCCAATTTTACATTGACGACAATACCTTTAACAAAACCTTTATGATAAGAATAACAACAACAATGAAAAGAACGACCCTAGACATAAACTTTTACACTCCCAGGAAAACACGTTCAAATCCACTTGCATCGAACTGCGACCACTCAAGAAGCCCCGACTTTCCCCTTTGCAACTTCCAACACGCATCCAGGAATGTCCTGGACAAGCCTTACAGGGAAAGGACAGACACTGAATGGCAGTGCACTCATCACTAGCACGCACACGCACACACGCACGCACACACACACACACGCACACGTCAAGACAATACCTCCCTGTCACCACCGCACCGACCAAATCCTTAGGCACCCCTGCACCCCAAACTACCTGCCCCCGCCCTCCGCAGCCAGCAGACTATATACTGTACATACGCAGCTGTCGCCTGACCCCCCCTCCACCCCCGCACCCCCTCCGAACAGCACTCTGTACCCCACCCACCCCCCCACCCCCGTCCTGCTCTGTGTGGGCCGGCCCAGGGGGGGAATATCCACCGTCAACGTGGTGGGGGAAGACTTCCAGAGCCCGGCTAGGACTAGGAGCGAAATAAACCAGCCTCCACATCTGGGCGTGCGGGAGGCACACCCAGATGTGCCCCCCCCCCCCCCCCCCCCACCCCCCACCCCGATGGAGGGAGATGGGCCTTTGGGGTTTACTTTATACTGGCTGCCGATAGCCCCGGGATCTCGGGGCTTCTCCCCCGGCGAGGCGAATGCGTGCGTGAAGGCTCCCATGTGCACAGAGCAGGCACACATGTGCGCAAAACACTAACAAGTGCAGCGCCACATGCTAACTCACAGGCAGACACTGACAACTCGGGGACACGCCCCCCCTGATTTTTTTTTGCGTCGCTTGAACGTAAACACAAAGACGAGGCTTATGTGTGCCGGAATGCACGGCGGGATTTTTGATGGGTGAATGGATCCAGGAATGGTTTAATTATAGAGGGATATTTTTAGGGTAACGCACTTTGTTGAAAAAAAAACCCATGGGAAAATGACGACAAAGCGAGCTCCGAGGCAAAGCAGAGGCAGTGATTGCCGTGCGAGTGGATGAACTGCTTCGATATTATTACTCGCAGGTTCACGGTTGCTATTCATACACGAACGCAGATGAACCCCAACAGAGGGAACAAAGTCTCCCACAAGACACTATTTATATGGCTTTTTATTTCTCGGCATTCGGGTCACATTCGGTTTTGACAGACAGGGCGGGCTGATAGATGAGAGCTTCCTGTCGAACGTTTTCATTGGCCGTTCGCTTTTTTGGAGGTACTGTTTTGATTGGCCGGGAAAATGATTAAAGCAAAGTGGAAACAGTAAAGGCCTCAAAAGAAGGCCCGGCTGGAGGGACCGGCAGAGCGCGGGTTCTAGTAATCACTGTGATGTGTCTTGTGTACACAAACGTACTTCGCCCCATGACGCTTTACTGCATCGCAGTGGAATAAACGGACAAACCTCCAAAACCAGCCATTAACGTAAAACAGAAGACAGAAAATACTTTTCACTTTCATATTATTGCATCCAATACTGCACGATTCCCTGGTCGCTGCAATTGGACTACCAGGCAAACAGCCTTCGTTTTCAGCAAGCAAACCACAAAGTAAGGTTTATATCAGCATCAACACATACACACGGTAGCACAACAAGCACTGACATCATTCCACCAGAAAACACACGAGGCGTGAAAAGTAACACGACCCCCCCCAGAGCACGAATCACAACACGCGCCTCGCGGTTCGAGAAGGAGTCACAGAGTACACGTCTCCCTGGCGTGCAGCTGCTTTGAGGCACCTCGGGCTGCCCAGAAGCCATGTTCTGGTGGACAGGACTCCCTGCTGGCGGCTGGGAGGAAGAGACGCAACCCACGACACCTCGCAGACTCAAGTGAAGCACAGTCAGCCCCCCCCCCCCGACCGCAGATTGACATTCCATCAATCAGAAAAAGGAAAATGGCCCGTGCCACTTTTTGTGTAAGACGATATTAGGTCGGCCCAGGAGGGGAATTCAGGGCTAATGTCTGCTGCTGCTAGCAGCCTCTCTGATTTCACTGTAAATGTCACTGGCTGTATAGAATTAAACCTCCACATGTACAGGATCTTGTGTATTAAGGTTTGAAGCATTTTATGTTCATTGTTCATTAATGTATGCATTCCAAATTTCCATTGTGTGTAGGCAAAAAAAGCAGTATACCACATATACCTTTAGACATTATTAGAGAAATATTGTACGTGCAAATGAAAACTGATCATGCTTCACTTGACAGATGTATGACCTCCCCCCACCCCTCACCGCACAGATGGTCATCGGCCGAATTAAAAACTCACCCGTCATTGGAGCAGGTCATGAACTCCTCCTTGATCTTGGGATGCCAGCAGCCGCTATTCAGCATGGCGGTGTGCCCCTGGGGAGGAGCGACAGGAAGGTTAACCCACTGAGGAGCTGACGCCACAACGCCACGCTCGCCGCCCGCGTCCACACGACTGCGGTTGAGGACCTGCTGCCGAGACGCGACCCTCAGAGCAGCCAGAGGGGAACAACGATGGGGTGGGCAGACATTGATGAGTGGTAATGCAAACAGTGCTCCTGTAGTGTGTATTGCACTTCCCAAACATGCCCTCGAAACAAAAAGGTGGAGGAATAGACAAGTTCATTTGAGAACCCCCATCAATCAATCATACCTGAATGAATTCAAAGCAGATCAAATATGGACAAGAATCGGTCGCCAGAATGTAATTACATCAAAGAATGTTATAACAATATAACATGCTAAACTATATTCCTAGTAATTTGGACACATCAGTATACTATAGTTCATAGATAGAATAGATGAGTAGAATGAATGAATGAATTTATGAGTCGCCAGAGTCCATACAGGATTCAAAAGAGACAAAAAGGATAAATCAACGCAATTTACCACAGAGGAATGCGAACAAATGCTAATAGTACCCATGAGACACACAGCGCTGTCGAGTGATTCTACACGGGGGGAGAGAGAGAGAGAGAGAGAGAGAGAGAGAGCGGGTCTTTCAGCACTTAGGAGGTGAGCAGAACACGGCGTGCCGTCCAGGAACCTGACACACTATTGGCTGACAGCGGGCCGAGCGAGAGAGTCTCGCGCGTCAAACCGACAGAACGGCCTCGGAATGTATCGATCGGAGCGTGTTCCGTCAGGCACTCATCAGCGGCGTGCTGTCGCGTAAAGGCGCTTTCTTAACCCCCACCCACCCACCACCACCATCACACCAGCACCATCACACCACCACCATTACACCACCACCACCATCATACCACCACCACCACCACCAGCACCACCACCACCATCACACCACCATCACACCACCACCACCACCACCATCACACCAACAGCACCACCACCACCACCACCACCACCACCATCACACCACCACCACCACCACCACCACCAGCACCATCACACCAGCACCACCACCACCATCACACCACCACCACCATCACACCACCACCACCACCACACCACCACCATCACACCACCAGCACCACCACACCACCACCACCACACCACCAGCACCAGCACCACCACCACCACCAGCACCACCACCACCACCACTATCACACCACCACCACCACCACCATCACACCACCAGCACCACCACTATCACACCACCACCACCACCACCACCACCATCAAACCACCACCACCACCATCACACCACCACCACCACCACCACCACCACCACCACCACCACCACCATCACACCACCACCACCACCATCACACCACCACCACCACCTGGAGGTTGGCGATCTATCAGAGAGCGAGGGGTCTCTCTTTGTTTGTTTCTTGTTCGAAGGCAACGTCCCGAAAACACGTAAACGTTAAAAAAAGATTAAACAAATCGGTCATGTGACCAAATGTGACCTCCACATCCGCTGCCAACAGCACAGAAACAAATTAGGCCGACTTGAAGTGATGCACGCTAATGTTACTGTAGGTACATCTGACTCTTTCCTGGCCAACAGATTAAATTGCCATTGACTAAAAGGAACCAGATTGTACAGCAACCAAAGGAGAAGGGCCACCCAGACGCACAAAAAAAACAAGACTCGCTTGACTTGCGAATGTTTTGTATTAGAGATAGAGATAAAATGATAGAGTTTTAAAAAGGCCTCTTGTGTATAGTGTATAGTCATGCTTCTGCTCTGTAAAAAGCCCCCCAAAAATATTGTGTTTGAACAACAACAAATGCATATGGTATTCATATTCACCTTGCAGACTTACAGTATGTTGTGGACATGCAGTTGTGCATAGCAACTTCTGTCAGCGATAAATAAGGAGAGATACGAGCGAGCCAATATTGTACGTACATTATTGTTGACATTGTGTTTCATTCGACTGAACGCAGTACATCTGCTGCCTGTTTGGGTAGGAACGGCGGAGAGGAACTCCGGTCACAGTCCCGTGAACAGTCTAACTGCACTTCCAGAGGACGGTCCGTGACCACCGCTGCAGCATCCCCAAACACAGCATCCGCGCTGGGCACAGATGCTGTGACGCGGTCGGGTCTTCCCCAGCGCCAGCTGCACATCATCTTAGGAAGACGGCCCACAGTGGCCCTTAAAGCTAGGGTAGTGCCACTCATCTTAGAAGCGTTTCCAGTCATATTCGTTGAGATTGTCTTGACCTGCATGACAGCACTCGATAACAAAGCCAGCCGGACGTACCTTGGTGTTGGCCATGTCCACGATGTACTGATCTCCCTTCACGCACTCCATCACGTTGAAGCCGTCGCGGTCCAGAACCTTGGCCTGGGCGTTTCCAGAGACCACCAGCAGCATGTCGCCAGTGATGCTGTACTGCAGGGTCTTGATCTGGTGGCTGCAGGGTGGGGGGGGGGGGGGGGGGACACACATGACATGGATATTGGAGGTGATGCTCTCACTGCTTTACTACTGCCGCATGTCAGCCATTGTCTGGTGCAGTCTCGTGCAGACCGCCGCAGCTTCTCAAACGGTGTGCAGGGTCAGATTATCGTGCACGTTGACGGTGTGTTACTGTGTGCTACGCTGTGATTCCACTGCAGCATGGAGCAATACGCTGTATGATCCAATGGATATAATAGGAGCTTCCCTTCAATTTCCTGCAGGCACACAACCAAAGTAAACGTATGACACGCACATTCTTCCGTGCATTAAACCGCGGCCTGACCTGATCTAAAGTCTGAAAGGAAAAAAAAAAAAGGATGAAAAACAGGATGACCACTGCTCGCGCTCCATCATAAACCATTGACTTGCTTCCCCATTCCACGAACACCAATATTACCTGTTAATGACTCCTGTCACCGTGGAGGCTTTTCCATTAGTAACTAACCCAAATCACTGGCGGCTAACCCAAATACACAACCCTAAAAAACAGACCAGCTGACCGACCCACCAGCTCCAGCAGAGCACGCCACAGCCCCGTGGCTGTTCTGTGTCACTTTAAGTGTGTTGTCACGGACATGAATGCGGCCCACTTTACCGCAGCACGGCCGGCAATTGAGGTCAATACGAAAAATTGCATTAACACAGCGGGGGGCAAACGGGGCAATACATGTTTCCATATGTCGAGCGGAAAACGTCCATTGTTCGGATTAAATCGGGACGCAGCCTTTTGTGCCATTTTGTCTATGTGGGTGGTGGGGGGGGGGGGCAGGGCAGGGGGTCACCGCAGAAAGGCGAGGGGTCCTCCCAGCTTCAGCTGGGGGGGGCGGGGGGAGGGGGAGGAGGGGGGCGGGGGGGGGGGCGGGGGGGAGTCGGCAGAGGGAGGAGATACCCGTCGCGGTCACCGAGGTGGACACAAAAGAAAACAGACAAGCGGTGCAAGCCCCATCCTCAGAACGTTTGTGGCCCCCGGCTGGCCGGTGACCGCGGCCGGGGCCCGGATGGCCGGGGGCCCCCCCCCGCGGTCAGGCGCAATGTGCCGTGGCGCCTCGGTAAACACGGGGGAAGGCTGCTCTTGGCCACAGCCCATTGGTTGCCACGGCGGCGAGGAGGAGGAGAGCTCCCGTCTCCGTCTCCGGACTTCCGTGACGGGCGCGATAACCATCGGCGGTGCGGACAAACAAACGCCACCGCAGTCCCGAGTCGTCTGGAGTCGTTTTGTATTCAAAATGCAAAAAAAAAAAGGGGAGGCCGTTCCAAGGAGCTGTGCGACGCTAAATTAAGCACTGCGTCAACAATGCTGTGTGTGTGTGTGTGTGTCGATGCCGTTGCCATTGTGTGTGTGTGTGTGTGTGTGTGTGTGTGTGCTTTTGCCCAGACAGACTTCTGAATTCCAACAGCTCAGCCAGACAACATAATTTCCTAATATATTGTAATCCATCATAATGAGCTGGCCAGATTCTACACGTCATTGCACGATGCGTTGGAACACGCTGTGGGGCTAAACGCAAGACTTGTGTGGTGAGAATTTACCTTGGCTGCCTGTGCACTGTGCATCGGGTTATTAATGATTAAGAACAGGCTATGATTACGAACCTCAATTAAGATTATGATTCTGGCTGTTTTTAATGTCGTCATTTTGCATTTCTTTCTTTCTTTTCAGGACCTGTTTTTGTCCAAAAAATGATTTGAAAACAATCTTTCTAAATAATTGTACAAATATCTTTATTTTTCTTTCTGAAGTATTTGGTTTCATGAGGTTTCACATTTGCCACATATTGTGGATGCAGCCAAAGCTACTTGGACAGCCCCATTACATGCAGATCTGTCGTCTGAACGTAGAGTGGAACAGTCTATAACCATCTCCTTAATATTTTGTCTTGGCCAGATTTGGGGGACTAGGAGGCGAGTAACCACAATGTGTACATTTTGAGTAAAAGTGCATCGTGTGATCAGACAGAGTGAAGACTCACCATTCACAGGGCTGCAGGGACCGGAACGCCTGCAAGGACTGGTCCATCCCTGCAAAGTCCCAGAACCGCACGTCGTAGTCGAAGCCGCCGGTGACCAGGCGGGCCCCAGAGGGATCCAAAGCCAGTGCTGAAACCTGGGCAGACAACGCTCTCATTTAGATTGTTACGGGCCAGACAGCATCCATGAGTGTTTCAAACACTGGACAAAAAGAATGCCGCCAATGTAACAAGACGCTTACCGTTTTCGTGCCGTGCTGCATTGTGATTTCATGGGTGTCTGGAATCCTCTTCACTGGGTTCTATGGAGTACATGTACATGCACATATACATCAGTGAAGACCACTGCACACGATTTAACAAAGGAACATATTAATGCATCTATATTGTTACCAGATGTAAGCCCTCCAGTCCTGTGTTGGAAAAACAGTCATGTTGAATAAATGGGGGATAAGGAATTTAAGTGTGTTGTGGAAAACACATACATCAATTTGTCTGTAAAACATTAAAACCAGAATATATTTTCCTTTGTCGCCATCTAGTGGAGAGAGTTTAAACCTTGCCATGACTGAATATCACCTATGATGTGAACATAGAGCAGATGACATGAACAGGCATTTTAACTGAAGTTTAGAACAAAAAAATAAACAATTTCACGCAAAATCAAAGAGCAGAACCACAGTTGACATACTAGAGAACTTACATCATCATCATCCTCTCCTTGGTCCTCCTCATCATCATCATCATCATCATCTTCATCCTCCTGAGCTGTACTTCCTGTGTAGCCGGGAGGAAGAGGGGGCCCCACCATGTCCTCATCATCCTCTCCCCCCTCCTCCTCTGGGGGAGGAACTGGGGGTCCGACGAGCTCTGACTCGCTGTCTGAATCACTGTCACTGCTGCTTTCCTGTTTCCTGTGCAGAAAAAAAGATACTCAATTATAATATAAATATAAATAAAGACTGAACACACATTATCTCAAGTGACCCACATGCATACCCACTGGGCATACGCCTCTAGCACGAGGGAACAGAAAAAGTTAACCATGCAACAAAAATGAATTAAATCCGCTAAGCGTGTACCTGGATTTGGCCGGAGCAGCGGGTTTTTTAAAATGGGCCGATGGTTTGGTTGACTTGGAGCTCTCGCCTTCGTCCTCTTTCTGTCTTTCTTCTGTGAGAGCGAAGGTGACGGTCAGGGAGAATCACAGAGAGCAGATGGGTTTAAGAAGGGTAAGGCGTTTGTGTATGCATGTACAGTATATATGCGGTATATGTATATGTATATATGTTCTTATCGTCTCTCACCCAATACATGCTGACTCCTTTCAATGGCGGTTCTCCGAGTCTGCTCAAAGATTGCATCCAGGTCAAATGTGCGAGCCTTCTTACCTGAAGAAGTATGAGAAAGTGAGTCTTAATCTTTGGTCCCATCTGAAATGTA
The DNA here is from genome assembly GCA_036785325.1 of Urophycis tenuis. Classification (NCBI taxonomy): domain Eukaryota; kingdom Metazoa; phylum Chordata; class Actinopteri; order Gadiformes; family Phycidae; genus Urophycis; species Urophycis tenuis. The sequence goes on from JAXIVH010000393.1 coordinate 79,538, forward strand.
TTATAATTATGGATGGGTATTATATGAAAAACATAAACGCAACATCATACCAAAGCCAGAGAATCCCATGACAGAGGCCATTTCTCCATCACAATCCATATCGTCTAGAAGAAAAGATAAGTAGGTGTGAATTCTCTCAGAGAAACTGTCCTTGTCTATTCCAATATCAACACATTTTTCATCTAAAAGATAAAGGCCATTGAAAAATATGATGTCCCTATCCTTCGTTCAAGCAGAGAGAAGCTGCTTGGTGCTTTGCATGTTATGCATATGTCATGTGACGAATTTGAGGCTCTGCCAAAGCACATAAGAAATATGTTTGAACTTCTCCGTGGAACAGTACCTGGAAAAATAACTGTATTCAAACGAGATCCACTTAGTTACCAGCAAAATTGGAGCCAAGCTTTTGCTTTATTATTACAACTTTCAACGGTGCCGACAAGTAATTTTTTTAATTGAATCGGGTGAATACGTGACATTTAGTAGATATGTCAAGTTATCAAAATTGTACATTCATTGATATTCATGCATGGAGGCAAAACAGCAACAGAGCTAACATCAATAAGAAGCAAGACCAGACATTTTTACATTTTTGTTAGATATTAAATTGCGTCAACATATCCAGGTCGTTTCGTACCAAAATACCCGAGTCTCATAATACGCAAAAGACTTAACTTAAACCAACATATGTAAAAACGCTATACCTATCTTTTTTTTATTCGGGTCCATGTTGATGTTTGCAAGCAAGGCTACCTTTAGCCCGGAAGTAATGCTACGCAGCTGTGTGCCAAATGTTAGCGTCCCTCCTACAACCACGATACCGTGCGATGGTTCCTAAGCAGGGACTTTGGCAGGGACTTCCGGCCGCAGAAATAGCATACCAATTTATTTCCTTTCAAAACTCATATTCAATTTTATATATTATAGTTATATAACATATTATATAACTATTTAATGAACTATTGAACTACTTAATTAATAGATGGGGAAATATTGTTTTTTCAATTATGTAGACCAATAGGCATAATTAGAGGTGACAGATCTTATTTCCATTGACACAGGACTCTCCACTGATAAACATTTAATTAAGATGTTCAGTTTTTTTTTTTTTTAATTTAATAAATCACCTATAAATATACAAAATATTGTCACCTTATCTCTTTAATGACACAATAGTCACACAATGAGCTAAATATGTCAACTGATAAATAAAAGAATAACATACTGCATTGCAGTAGAAAAACTCATATCTTGCTGTATCTATCAAGTCTACATTTCTTAATAATTACATGATTACAAAATGTGTTGAGTTATTGCTTGTGGAAAGGCACATATTTGTTCACCACAACAGTCTTTGTACAAAGGCTTGACCATTATAAGTCATGAAAGCACGTTGGAAAGTATTCTTCAAATTTCCTCTGTGGCTACCAGTCTTTCAATCTCAGCCCAGTCGATCCTGCTGAGGTTACTGGTGTCACTGTCAGAAAGCTTCTCCAGCCAAGACATCGCAGCTGCACCTTCCTCCTCCTCATCATCATCTTCAGACAGCACAGCCACACTCTGTGAAGCATATAACAACATTGACTTAAGCAGACCATATGAGTTTAATGCATACAAGACAGATATCTAAAAAGACATTTAGAGGCCAACAACACAACTCCAATGAACATAGACAATTCTGGAAAAGGTTGGTGTTATGTCTGCATGCTTTATTCCTTGGTGATTTCAATACAGCCGATTGACAATGTGCCTTTCTTACTGTTTTAGGCTCCTTCGTGTCCAGCAGACTGGAGATCTCCTGAGGAGGGTTCCACGAGCTTGATGCTTCCATCTCCTCTCTCTCAATCTCCTCCATCTCCATCTCCTCTCTCCTATCTCTCCTTCCAGCAGAAGTCGCTCTAGATGGAGATCTGTTCATCCCTGATAGTAGGGGGCCTTCCCTGTGTGGCACGTTGCCCTGATTGGCCGGACCGTGTGGTGCTCTGCCCTGATTGGCCGGACCGCAGGGTACTCTGCCCTGATTGGCCGGACCGTGCGGTGTAGCCCTGCCTTTCGCCTCACTGATCATACCGCGCCTGGTCACCTGAGAAAGCCGATCCTTCGGCAGGGTGCTCACTAGTGGCAGAAAACACAGTTGATCCCATAAGTATTCATTTGTTTACTTCATGTAGCATGCAATGTCTAACAAAGTTTCAATTTGCTCTGATACCTGGTCTGTGTAGACCAAATCTCTGCTGGTTCTCCAAAGGCGATCGCCATCTTTGTTTCTCAGACTGTTCCCAGGGATCAAAGAGGAGCTGTGATGGTCTTGACTGGACCTTGGAACTCGAGTCCCTGCGTACAAAAAACAAACAAATCCACAAAACATTGGATTTTGATTTTGATTGGAACGTTATATAAAATGATATCCAGATGAGAGGGATAATACTGCCCCTAGGAAACCTAATGAGCTGAACAAAAAGGAACCCAATCAGTTTAGCAGCGGAGAACTACCTGGTTTTTGAACCGGCGGGGATGTGCGCTGTAGGGGAATGTACGGAAGACGGGGACAGAGCACTTCCTGTCCATGCGGCGCTGGGCACGGTCAACGTAGACTGCGGTAGATCACTGATCAGGGCACAGGCCTCTCGGGTCCTCTGGTTGTACTGCTCCAAAAGCATCGCCCTGATGAAGGCACCAAGCAAGGCTTTCAGTATGAGCACATTTTAAACTGGCCTCCGGACTCACCATGAGAACACCATGCACAGAACGCTGTGTGTAAACCACAAGAACACCATGCACAGAATACTGTGTGTAAACCACAAGAACACCATGCACAGAACGCTGTGTGTAAACCACAAGAACACCATGCACAGTGAGCTGCCTGTAAACCACCATCCACCCAACAGCGTGTACGTTGAACATGGGAACATACTTGTCTTTATCTTCTTTAATTTTCTTCACAGCAGCTTGGTACGTGAACGTTGAATTCTGCGGAAGGTGGAATCAAGACTCATGAATAAAAGTCATACAATTCTATTATTCATTAGGAGGCTAAAATCAGAGTTCTGTGTGCAGTCTGTGACCGACAAAAAAATCTAAAGCGAGCAACCGCAAAGTCCATCGACACAAAAGACAAAGGAACTTCTCACCAGCGCTTTGCCGCTGGCAAACGGCCTCTTCTCTCGCTGCCTCATCTCCTCCCTCTGCCTCTGGTAGGAGGCCAGCCTCTCTCGCTGCTTCCTCCTCATCCAGGTCCGCAGCTCCTTCCTGCTGTCGCGGTCGTCGGCCGCGCGGCTCTGCAGCGACCGATCCGCCAGGCGCCGCTGATACTGCTGCTGCTGCTGCTGCTGCTGCTGCTGGTCCTGCAGCCTGCCGGCCAATCACACGGGTTCTCGTCAGACGATCACCATGACAACACTCGCATGCTTTCGGGGGGGGGGGGGTGCGTGATGACGCAAAGTAGCCACAGAGTGACATCGTGTCACTTTGTCACTTGCCATCTCACATTGACTTAGTGGTGTTATCGTTAAGGTGTAACTACTGTATTAAGCACTCTTTAAGATTCTACTAACCCTGTCTTTCTGAGCGCTATGGCTAGCTCACCTGGTCTCGCTCTCATTGGTTTTTGAGAATCGCGGTTGTTTGGGTTGTTCAGCCCTGAAGTCTGTTTTGTGCACCCATTATACACTTGGATTGTTCTCACCCTCACATGCAAGCCACTATGGATGCGATGGTCCACTAAATGATGGTCCACCAAAGGGACCCGCAAGCAGGGGGTTACCGCACCTGTGGAGACGCGCAGCCTGGGTGTGGGACACGTCCAGGTCAGACGGGGACAGAGCTCCCTCCCTCACCAGCTCCCCCAGGATATCGGTCATGTCACTCAGGCCGCTGAGGCCCAGACTGCTGTCCACGGACCTGCAGGGGGATTAAGAGCAGAGTGGATCACGCTATATATATAGAACCGTCCAAACAGTACCGATAAAGGCGTGACCAAGAACTGAGTCCCTGTCAACTTACATCCCAGTTGTTTCGGGGAACGCGCGGCCTGTCATCCCTGTTGGAACAACACAGGTATTATGAACAAAACAGGACAGAAAGAGCCGCAACTCAAACAAGAAACTATTCTTGAAATCCGACCTGGGCTTCTACAACGTACACTACTACTGAGCGGGGCTCTCTGAGTGTCTGCTCAGGGCATTCTACGCGCCTGGCACCCACTAACAGCAGCCTCAGGGGTTGGGTGCATAGTGTTGGGTGACGCGAGCCTCTCGAGAGCCTGGGGAGTATGTAACTCTGCTTGACCCCCCCCCCCCCCTCTCCCCTCCCTTCCTCCCCCCCTCCCTCCCTCCCTCACCCCTCCCGACTCAAAGACCACAAGGCCCACTTTCCTTTCATGTCCCCAATCTGCCAGGAGACAACCTTAAGACCGAAACCATAGAGTCTCCACTGTTGGAGCGTTGGCTGGCCGTGAAGGCCGATGGATTAGAGGCTGCGTCGACACGAGGCCGCGCTCTGGTGTTCAAGTAACGCGAGCTGGGATCAATGTATTTGGTAACCGAAACCCTCCCGCCCCCGCCGCCGTCTCCTTTATAGTGGATGGATAAGTTAAGGCGGCACTTAGCTAATTGGTGCCGTGGCTTAAATCTGCCATCAATCTGGTAGTGGATACCGTGGCTTAAAGTGTTTCAGAGGTTTTGATGTTTGAACCCGCGCTGTGTAACCTTTTCTACTGCTGCTGTTTTCTCCCTTTAAAAAAACATCCGAACAAGAACGCTTCTCAATAGAAAAACGTGCCCATCCGTGAGGCAACCCATCCGGGTAAATGTTAGAAATCATTTTATTCTGGCCCACCTTTTCACCCTCCCCAACCGTGGGAAAATCTGAGACGCTGTCCTTCTGACAGTGAAATAACTGTAGCTACAACTCCAGCCACTAGGGGACGCTAAATGGAGACCGTACACAGCGAGCGGGTTTGAATGAGTCAGTGAGGGGCTTTACTTGTAGGGGTTCGAGGGCCGGGTGGAGCAGCTGCCTGGGCGTTCGGAGACAGCGGTGAGAGAGAGAGGGAGCGTCTCTTGGCAAACGACGGGTCCGTCTGAGGGTCCCGGGTTCCACGGCGCCTCCCCTCCGACACGTTCTCCTTGTTGGCGTCGGCGGGGGGCCGCCATGCTGGTGCAGACACGTGGGGGGGAACATGCGGTTAACAGGTCGGTCCTCTGCACCAGATGGTACGGACCAGCAATTCTATACGACTTTGTAAGCAAGCCACTTTTTGGGCAAACAAGATAGACAAAGTGCTCGACGAGGGATGCAAGAAATCAGTTTCAGATAAAACATTCAGAATAAAACGATTGCAACCAGAATAGAGATACAGTGCACAATATTCGGTTAAGTAAGGAAGAGAAGTCTTCACATTGAAGACCACCTCCTCTTCACGCGGTGCGTGTCTCTGTCGGGACAGCGGAGGGTCACACCTTTGTCTGGGATAAAGAGGCTGACGGTTTTGCTCCTTGGCGTTCTGCGCTCGGGTCCCGGAGCCTCCGAGAGAGGGGTCAACGTGTCGATCGTCTGCACCAACTGAGGAGAGAGAGAGAGAGAGAGAGAGAGAGAGAGAAAGACAACGTCAAGCAAAGCAACAATACTGTAATGGCCGAGAAGAGCAGGTCTTTATCTATGTGCCATTAAAAGATCTTGGGGATTGTCTCCCACTCAGCCCTCTAAAGAGCCAGGAAACACTCCCTCAAATCCATGGGGAGAAACCTTGAGGAGGAGCGCAGAAGAATCAACAATAACAGTCCCTATTCCCAGGCGACGACTAGGAGTGCACTAGGTGTAAAAGACATATAACGGTCGCAAAACCCGAACCCAAACCCAAACCCGCACCCCAACCGATCCCCACCCTACCATCCTGGAGTTGACAAACTCCGTCTCCATGTGGTCGGCGATGCTCTGCAGCGCAGCCAGCTGGGCGTCCATCTCCGACAGGCAGCTGGAGAAGTGAGCGGCTTGCGGCCCGGGCGAGGCCCCCGGGGGACCGGGGCTCCTCGGTCCCGGGGCCATACCGCTGTGAGGGGCCCCCGGCCGGCCCCGGAGCACGGCGTCCGTCACAGGGTCTCCGGTGGACGCCGCGGCCGGGCGATCTGGGAGATCACAGAGCGCAATGTTTGTACTGCAGTGTGAGAGGCGATGATGATGATCCCCAAGCATTCACTATTCATTATCATTAACAGCTTGGCATCTTACAAAAGAGACTCATGAGATGTTTCAATTTTAGATTTTGGTTTTACATTTGACATATGACATATGTTTGACATATGTTAGACATTTGCCATATGACATTTGACATTTGACATATGTTAGACATTTGCCATATGACATTTGACATTTGACATATGACATTTGACATATGTTTGACATTTGACATTTGACACATGTTTGACATTTGAGATATGACATTTGACATTTGACATATGACATATGTTTGACATTTGACATGTGATATATGTTTGCCTTTTGACATTAACGAGCAGGTACCTGCCTACATTGCATCATAGCATCTCCAGTCCTACCTGGCGGAGTCACGGTCTCGGCGATCTCCCCCTGTGCCGTGGGTGAGGCCGTGGGTGAGGTCCTGGGTGAGGCTGCGGGTGAGGCCGTCGCCTCGGTGGCGAGGGCCCCACAGACGACGGAGGCCGCGGTGAGGTGGAGTTGGGCCGAGGACGGCGGCGGCGCCGGGCGCTGGGCGGGGCCGGACCCGGGGGGCGGGTCTCGGAGCAGGGGAGGCTCCTCCTCCAGGTCCACTACATTCAGGAACCGCCTGCCGGGCGCATCCTGACAGGGAGGGACCAGGAGAAAGACTGTCACACTTTAATACTGACAGTGGAAGTATGAATAGTAATACGTCTACAATGGGATGCTATGCCTTGCTTTCTAAAACGTACATGCTGATTTGACAGGCAAAATCAAAGCCAATACTAATAAAAGGAGAGAAAAGACAAGAGATTGGGTTCAGGCGTTGGGGGAGGCACCTGGTTCTGCTGGGGTCTCTGCTGGGTCTCCTCTGTGTCCCTGACAGGAGCCTCTCTGGGAAGCCACCGGTCCATCAGCACCTCTGGTGGTGACCCCGCTGCAGGGCTTTGTGCTGATAACACGCACGCACGCACGCACGCACACACACACACACGCACACACACACACACACACAAACACGCATACACACACACACACACAAAAGATTATTAGTCTATTCATGGCAAAAACTACTTGCATTATGATGTTGTTGCTGGTATAAAGAATGACTTACATTCAGGGTTTGCAGCAATTGCAGATACAGCTTTATCCACAAGTTTAGACGGTCCAGCTAAATACATACAAAAGCACATTACAAACAGCACAGAACAAAGGATGTTGGCAATATATCTTCTCCTCTGTGGTAGTCTAAAGACTCATCTAGTACCATCTGTATGGGCTTATGAATGAATCCTCCTGAGTCCCTGACACAGGCACTGTCACTACACAGAAGACGGCCATTTTGGTCTGGTTGCTAACGATTTCTGGCTGCTTATTGCTGAACATCTTGCTAACTGGAGGGAGGATCTCAGGGTGCTCTGGCTCCACTGACCAGGGTCCGTGTTGGTGCAGGCGTCCTGGCTCTCCGGGGGGTTCTTGCGCGTGGAGGCGAAGGCGTGGAGCTCGGCTGAGGTGGCGTAGGCCTTGTCCAGTAACCTCTGACCCATCAGCAGGGGATCATCAGGCAGGTCTGCTTCAATGCAAGAATTAGATGACAAGTAGTAGCAAATCGTAGCCCCGAGAACGAAAGGAAACCCATCGCCTTTCAACTCAACTCAAAAAATTGCTGATTGAAAATGAGTTAGCTCTTTCAAGCAGCCAAACCCTAAAGTGGACAGTCTGAGGCCCTGAATGGATCGTGTTAAGAGATGATCAGAGGATACACTCACCAAAGGGTATAGCCAAGTCTCGGCGGCGTGCAGGCTCATCGGTGACACGCTCGTCGTTTGGCTGAGAACAACAACAACAACAACACTGTGTCGTCACGTGGATGAGCCGGTAATTAGCATACATCATACACCAATACGGTACATGAACATCGGTGCATACCTCGTGCGCGGGAATGATCGACTCGTCAGGTCTGAACGTGACTTTGTCTCCGGTGTTCCCCCTGTCTCTTCTACTCCTCCTTTAAAGACAAACGGCCGTAATCTGTAAGTGTGAAACCCTGTCGTCCACAGTGACAGAAAGGTGCATGAAGAGCGCTGAGAGAACCGTACGTCTTGCGGGACGAGGGTGTGATGTCGCGGGTCAGCGCCGCCCCGCCCTGGTTCTCCGGCGGAGGGTCCACCATGATCAGCTGGAGGCCAGACGGCCCCGCCCCGGTCCTCCCGGGGTCTAGTCTCCTCAGGTCCTGCAGGAGGCCCGTGTAGTTGACTTCGGGTGCAGGAGTGGAAGGGGGGAACACCTGAAACGAGAGATAGCCTCGTCAGTCAAGGGGACCGGGTTCGATTCCCTCAATGTCCGCAGCCTACTTCTGTAAGCCTCGAACCCCATTCAAAAGAAATGGCCTTTCAAAAGAAATAATCAATGAGAGCCACCAAGGACAAAAGCGCCATGCTACATGATGAGACAATACTATAGTCATTATTAAAGGTGCATTGTTTGGGATTTAGGGGCATCTAGTGGTGAAGTTCCAGAAGGCAACCAATTGAATCCCCTCCAACCTCACCGCTCCCTTTCTTCCAACGTCGTATAAGCTACAGCGGCCTATACTGTCCTGTAAGGCTGGTTTGGACATTTAGTCAACAAAATATAGGTCATGGCTTACTTAGCAATTATGATCGCCTCCTCTCTAGAGACGTTTGTCCATTCTGGGAAACCGTAGCAACATGGCGGTGCAACATGGCTCCGTAGGAGAGGAGTGTGTAGATTTAAAGGGATAATTTAAATAATTCTTACTGGAATGGAATTTTACACTAATCAAAACATACTCATGAATATCATAGTCCATGCATGTCCATTCAGCTGGTTGCCACACAACACCACACGCTGCACCATTAAAGACGTCTGTTGGCTCCTCCGCCAGCCTACCATTCCTGGGTCAGGGTCCACCTGCAGCAGCTGGATGGTGGGGGGTGGCGGTCTGCCGGCAGCAGTGAGGAGGGAGACCTGGGGAAACGCGGCGGGGCCGGGGGCCGACGGGGGCCGACAGGAGAGCAGGCGAAGCCCTGGGCCCGGCGGGGGCCGGTGGGGGAACGACGGGAACTCGGCTCCTCTCCGGGGGGTCCCGGAGTAGGGCCCCGACGCCCGACTTCTTCGACGCGCGGAACCCGAGGCTGAGCGCAGACCGTGGCGCGCCGGCGGCGCAAACGACACTTCCACGTCCGCCTCGTCTTCTTCTTCTTCTTGGTCCTCTTCTTCTTGGTGGGTCCTGAAGGAGACGGCCTGGCCGTAGTCGCGTGCGTGCGGGTCGGGGTGGGGGGGGTGGGTGTGCTGGGGCGGGGGTCCCCAGGCCTGTCGGACGGGGGCCTCGGGGGTAGAAGGAGGGAGACGGAGCAGCTTCAACCCCGGGAGGACGGGGGAGGGCGGGGCGTGGCGGGGGGGGTCGGGGTCCGGGGGCTGGGGCAGGGGGATGGCCGGGAGGGGGCCGTCGAGGTCGGCGGGGGTCAGGGGCCCCCGGGGGGCGGGGCTCTCCGCGGGGGGGCTTCGAGGCGGCGGCGGCGGCGGCGGCGCGGCCCAAACGGACGGCGGCTGGATCGACTGCAGGAGGAACCAGAGGATCAGAACACGTCAGACCTGAGCACCACGGCAGCACAAACAGAAAGAGACGAGGACCGTCTGAGGTAGGGATGTCCGATATTGACTTTTTGCCGATATCCGATAGCCGATATTGTCCAAATTCTTAATTTCCGATACCGATATCAACCGATATGGTATACCGATATATATACAGGCGTTTTTATTTTCGCCCAGACTAATTTTAGGTCCCATATCTCCTGTTGTGGAATTAACACATCATCTACTTTTATTGTGATGCCTCACTAGATTGCATTTCACAAATTAACACCGTCTATAAAAAATAAGGACACTATTTCAACTTATGGAAAAGTGCCATATTTATGCACAAGCACATTATCGGTGGTAAAACCGATAACGATATGAACCGATATTACAAAAATAGGCTAATATCGGCCGATATTATCGGTTGGCCGATATCATCGGACATCCCTAGTCTGAGGGGGTTGTATACCTCTGCACCGTCGACGGTGGCGGGCTGATCTCTGGATGCGGGGGGCTGGCCCGGCAGCGGGTCCGAGGGCCTGTAGGCGGACGCCAGGAACGGCGGGACAGCGGCTCCTGTCCGCAGCCACTCAGAGGGGTCGGCGTGAACCGGGGGGAACGCGGCGTCCGGCTGGGGGGGAGGGAAGGGGGCGGGCCGAGCCGCCGGCGGGTGGGAGAGGGGCGCGGTCGACTGGGCCAGGAGAGCGGCATGCTGCATGTAGGGGAGGCTGGCCAGGGAGGAGCCCACCATGTGCATGAGGCTCATGAAGTTGATCTGCTGCAGCTGCAAGAGGACATAAAGCAGACACTCGACTCTCAGTTTGAACCCTTAAATCTGTCTGGAGCATTACAAGCTGCCATCTTGGTACTTTTTTCTACCTAATACAATAACAACAATAAAAACAGGTTGCTAGCACTTTTGGACTTCTATTCCATTCCTTGCGTGGTACCTGGACCAGTCTGAACAGCTCGTCGTTCACCAGCTGTCTCACAGGCTCGGCCTGAGGCGCTGGTGAGTCATTGGTCACCGTGGCGACGGGAGGCGGGGCCGTGGCCTGGGGGGACTCTGAAGGCTGGAGGTGAGCAGGGTCATCCTGGGCGTTGTGGATCAGTGGTGCCGCCCGGACAGAGGGTCCGGGTGCTTCAATCCCACCCTGGGCCTCCTTCACCGTGGGCCCGGTTGGAGGTTCTGGCTCACTGGGGGCGTCTGGGCCAGCGGTGCTGATGCCACTGGGTGAAGACGGGTGAACAAGTCTGTTTGATTCCCATTATTGATTATTATTATTATTGATTTAGTCCTAAGGTTTGAATCAATATCCTGCCCACATTGCAGAACTTACTGTGAAGTCGCATTGGACGCTTGATCGACTCTCTCTGAACAACGAAGATCTTCGAGTTTCAGCACCTGTTCAAGAAGATGAATAACCATTGTAAGTATCCGATGGAAGATTATAAATCAATTACAATCGTACTTTCAGAATCTCTCTTAGACACCACAACGTGTGCAGTGGGCAAAAAAATGCTCATTTAATTCAAACTGAAACAAGTAAGAGTAAGACAGTAGACAGTACTCACTGTATCAGGTGCATGGACCTTATCAACAGAGAGGACAGACAATGCGCTTGTGTCCTCACTGGCACTGCTGGGCTCTACAGAAATGGACAAAATCAAACAAAGGATGGCATGAGAGTGGCTTGCAGTAAAGGGGCTGCAGGTATGATTGAAGAGTTGTAGAGAAGCTCAACTATCTAACTAACTCAAAGATTTCAAATAAACAATCACTGCAAAGCATTGCATTCACACACCCGTAGCAAGGTGGATTCCCAGAACCGATGAGGGAAAAGATGTCCTGATTGGTCAGAAATGAGCAGCCTACAATCTAAACGGTCTCAAACAAAGGAAGGTCCAGTCAACAAGAGCAGATATTATCACAGAGCTTTTCACTCACTAACAGCTGACGGACGGACGGCGACGGTATTTCAATCAAACTACACTCTAATAACACAGCTCTCCAACCAGAGCACCATCAACAGGAGAGACAGCGGTCTGACGCAAACCCTCCCGGCCTACCGTCTTCCTCTGCTGCAGCGTGGTCACACGGCGAGGGCTCACACAGCGAGGGGTCACACAGTGAGGGGTCACACAGTGAGGGGTTCAGTGGCGTCAGAGTTCCCATCTCGGAGTCGCAGGTGGTGACTGTCTCCGTGGCGACGACGGGATCCACTGTGTCCCCAGGGGCCCCCCTCTCTGGCTCCTCCTCCTCCTCCTCCTCCTCCTCCCACCCGCTGAGGAAGACATTGGGGATCAAACGTACGATGAAAACATGTGTCTATGCGTGGACGGTCGGGTTAAGATAAAGGGTAAAGGGGGCATTTATCAGACGCTTTTAGTCCAAAGCCACTTAACAATCAGTACATGTGTGGGGTTCGACATGCAGACAGTTGGAGGAGGAGGGGGGATCAAGGGGATCGAACCGCCGACCCTACGGTGAGTGGACGACCCGCTCCGTGCGCCCGCTCTACCCCACTGAGCTACAAAAAAACGTGGTGCACTCACGAGACGGGCTCCTCGGCATGCAGGTGGGGATCGGGGAGGGTGACGGGCGTGTGGGCGGAGCCGGGGTAGCCGGTGTCCACGCTACCCTCCCCCTCCTGGCTCCAGCCCGCCTCGGGCGGCGGTGGCGGCGGTGGCACCGGGGCGGAGGTGACGCGGGGGGTCCACACGGGCCCGGCGGGGGAGCATCTCTGCTCCAGGAGGCTGAGCGCCGTGAGCACGGCCGGCGTGGACGCCTTGACCCGGATCACCACGCCGCCGCCGCCACCGTCGCCCGGTCCGCTCCTCCCCGCCCCGCGGGTACCGAGCGCCGTCCTCCGGTTGGCCCAGCGGACCATCCACTCCAGGAGGCGGCCCAGCTCGGGGAAGCGGGCCTCCAGCTGGGCGTCCAGGCCGTGCCGCAGATCCGCCAGCGTCTCCGTGGAAACGGGAGCGCCGAAGGCGAAGCCCTCCGACAGACTCCCCCAGGGGACCGCGCTCGGCCCGGGGCTCGGCACAGAGCGCACGCTGCTGCCCCCCGTGGTGCTGGACTCTGGGGCCGGCGTGGTCCTCTGCTGCTGCTGCTGCTGCTGCATGAGGCCAAACAGACCCAGCTGGCTCCCGGGCCTCAGCCCTGGCGCCGGCCCGCCAGACAGCTGGGTCCTCCTTGCCGCGGGCTCCTCGGGGGTCTGGCTCCAGACCAGGGAGGACCGCGGCTCCGACCCGGCGAGCTCGGGCACAGCCACAGGCCGGAAGGAGCGGCCCGCCCTGAAGACGGGCGCGTGGTGGTCCGGGCCGGCGGCGGTGGCGGTGGCCTGCCTCCTGCCGGCGTGGTCTCGCTGGCGGCGGCCCATGGCGGAGAGCACGTCGAAGGCCAGCGAGTGCAGCTCGCGCTGCCTGAGCACGGGGGTGAAGCCCCGCAGCAGGGGCAGCTCGCAGCCCTCCTCCTCCCCCCCCTGAGACTCGGGGTGGTCCTTCTCCAGCACGTAGCTGAGGAAGAGCTCCAGGAAGCGCGGGTACTCCTCGTCCTCCAGCTCAAACTCCCAGGCGCCGACGGCGGGCAGGGCGGGGCCGTCCGGGTCGCACCGCGGCGGCGGCCCCCCGGCCGGCCGCCCCCGGGGGACCTTGTTGTTCGACTTGGAAGGAGCCTTCTTTGCTTTGACGGGGTCTTGCACTTGTTTGCTGTTGAAAAAGGCAAACCAACAAATGAGAAGCGAAAATAGTTGAATGCACTTATTGTAGGTCGCTTTGGACAAAATAAATAAAGAAATAAAACTAACGGGAACGTAATGTTGTATCACTTCCTGTTTCACTGTTCCTGCGGTCAGGTGGTTGTTGTTAATGAGAATCTTTTCGGAGCTGACTCAACTACAAACTCTCTCCCACTCTCTCTCTCTCTCTCTCTACCCCTGCGTGAAGTAGCAGGAACCCGGCCCAGCTACCTGGCGTTGGTTCTGGACGGCGGGTCCGTGAGCAGGGCGTCGGACGTGTTCTCCGCCGTGTCTCCGTCGCTGTACACCATGGGCTGCCCCCGGTCGGTCAGGGTGCTGTCACTCACGCTGGGCCCCAGGGAGGGGCACCCCGGCAGGGCCACCCCCTGGCCGCCGCCTCCTCCTCCTCCTCCTGCTCCTGCTCCTGCTCCTCCTGCTCCTCTGTTCTCCTCGGCCTCCTCCCTCTCCCACAGGAAGAGCTGGGGCGGGGCCAGGTGTCTCTGCAGGCGCCGCAGGTCCTTCCTCCTCTGCCTCCTCCTGTCTTGGAGGGCGACCATCATCGTCTCGCCGCTCTCCTCGGTGTCTCCTTCAAGATAAGAGCGCACGGCGGCTGTAAATCAGTCCACTAAAAGGATGTGAATGAATACAGAAACTCAAAGTCAAAGGAGCTTTATTGTCAATTCCTTCACATGGCAAGAATCGAGCGTACTCTTAAAGGAAGCCATAAAGAATGATGTTTCAGTTTTATTGGATCATCTATTGCCCCTCTATCACAATTAGTGTTCACTCTGTGAAGAAGTACGTTGATGTATTAAGAGCCCGGGATGTGATGTGTGTGTGAGAGTACCAAGCAGGGTGCAGTGCTTCAGCCTCTCCAGCAGAGAGTGGTATTTCTCCCTCAGAGGAACCCGCACCGAGTCCTCCTCTTCTGGGAACGCCCGGACCACAGTGTCCGCCACCTGAGGAAGACGGATCACAAAACATGTCAACGTGGATGGACAACAACTAACCCTCACGTGGGTGACAGTAGGCTAAGGGGAGGGTCTCGAATTGTAGTTTATTCCCATCTATCATGATATATTTTCCCGGTGTGTTGCGTTGTGAAATGAGAACTACCGAGAACAAGGTTAGGCTTTAGCTTGGAGGATGGATACCTGACCCGAGCCCGACGAGCCGGGTCAAGTTCGGACAAATATTTAGAAATTATGCTCGGGTTCGTGTTGACACATCTGCGCGATTTGACATTTTTAATTTACCCGCATGTTAACCCACGCATGTTGCGCTCATCTGTTTTTTGACATTTCCAAATGCCTTGCAGTTGCTTAATACAGGCGGGCTTTCATAAACACCGACGGAAATGTGTCATTAGTATAAAAAATAAAACAGACTTTAATTGGGTTCGGACACAAAAAGCTTGATGCCTATCGGGCTCGGGTCGGGTTCGGTTACTGTTCTGTCGGACGCAGGCCGGGCTCGGACAGGAAATTTCGGCACTGATCCGCTCTCCCTACTGTAGATGGGCTGGGATGTTGCATGAGGTCAGGGTGAGCTGCAGGCTGCAGGCCGGGTGGGAGGGGCTCACCATAGAGAGAGGCGGCAGCTCGGACACCAGGCTGAGCAGGACGTCCTGCAGGATCTCCTCGGCGTTGAGGAAGCGCGAGAAGGGCAGCAGTCTGCAGGCCCAGTGGACCGCTTCCACACAGGCAGAGCTCATCTCAGAGTCATCACACTCCTGGCAGGTGGAACGCCATAGAAGTCATCAGTCATTGCTCCAAGGGGGCAATTTGTCCAGCGCAAATTGCCATTGGGTCACAGAGTCACTGACTACACCATGTACTGGGAAGAACACACACAATCCTCTCTCCCTAGCAGAGAGGATTGGATTTGATACCTCCATAGGATAGGTAGGTCGATACATGTGTGAACAATAATAATAATAAATTATTGGGACCTTGTGGTCTTTATTTGTCATTCCCATGTGACATGGGAACGAAATTCGTTCTCTGCATTTGACCCATCCTATTGTACATATTGTACATAGGAGCAGTGGGCTGCTATGATCAGCGCCCGGGGAGCAAGTTGAGGTTCAGGGTTCAGTGTCTTGCTCAAGGACACTTCGACATGTAGACAGTTTTTGGAAGTGGGGATCACAGGGATCGAACCCCCAACCCTACGGTTAGTGGACGACCACTAACCACCCTACCCACTCTCAGTGGGCTCTACCCACTGAGCTACTGTCGCCCCAGCAGTCACCTGTGTATCTCTCTGTGTTTGCCTGGCCGCCTGATACTTCCGACAGGAGAGAGAGAGCTGGTCCCTCACGTGGAGCAACCAGCAGAGAGCGCAGAGGTCCCTGAAGCAGCCTGAAACACACGTGCAAGTGCAACACCACACAGTTCTGAGTTAAAGCTGCAGTAGGTAGCACTCACTCTCTCGGCACCTTCCCCCCTTTATTAGGTTTCCCCACCATTGAGAAGTGTCGCATTTCACACGCCTGTGATTGACAAGCGATTCCTCAAACCAATCAGGGAAGAGATGCCCTGATTGGTCAAACATGAGCCCGGAGCGGTCTAAACTCTCAAACGGTTTCATGGAGAGGAACGCCCAGTCAACTCTAACCAGATGTTCTCAAGGTGTGTTTCACTCACTGATAACTGACGTATGGCCATGCCATTTCTAACAAACTCAAAGAGTAGCCTTTAAATCTCACCTAGAGTACCTTTAAAACAGGACAAGATGGCGTCTTACTTAAAGTCTGGATGGTCACAGGGTCCAGTTGACCGTCTTTATTGGGGCCTTTCCGGAAGAATCCACCGCGGGTGTCCAGCTTGGCCAGACCTTCTGGGAACGACCGCTCCTCTTCAGCAGCACGCGGGTGGCCATATTTCTTCTTGATCTGGTTACAAAGGCACGCGTCATGTTTACACAACACCATCATTGTTTGTACAGTGCAAGGCCTCGTGCAATGTATGAAATATTATAAGCTACCGCAATCCAGGTCCCTGACATTACTCATCTCTGAAAAATAATACAGACCGGGCAAAACAAAGAACTCTTACTTTGTATTTTTTTATCAATTCAATATTTCTTTTCAATATTTCTTTTTTTTTAGCAACCAAAAAGCAAAGTTATCTGTTAGATAGATAGATCAACTTTATTTATCCCAGAGGGGACATTAGGTTGTCATAGCAGTAGTATAGTACAAATAGAGTAAAAAAATACAATCAACTGCTGAGGGCAAAACTTGATATTAAAAAAGAAAAGAAAATACAGTATAATTACACAAAAGATAAACTCTATACACTATATACAGTACAATAATATATATAATTAAAATGTATACATACATATATGTTCTATACTGTATACCTTCTTGTTGTCTGTCTTGTCTCATCTTACTGTAATTAATTGTCTGTTTTACTGTCTGTTCTTTATGTACGAGGACTGCAGATAGAATCAGCTAGTCTGCTAAATCTGGTGCAACCATCTTCTCATTTGTTAAATGATTAATGTACTTGCGCACTAAATTCAATAAATTAAACTAAACTATAAAAATAAAAAAACATATTGGATTATTTTATGCGTTATCAGTTGGGGTTGACGATGTGACGTCCACACAGCCCCCCGACAGCCCCTGCCCCTGGGGGGAGACCCTGTACCTTGAACTGGACGTGTCTGGGGGGGGGAGACCCTGTACCTTGTACTGGACGTGTCTGGGGGGGGGGGGGGGGACCCTGTACCTTGTACTGGACGTGTCTGGGGGGGGGGGGGGGGGAGACCCTGTACCTTGTACTGGACGTGTCCGGAGGGGGGGGGAGACCCTGTACCTTGTACTGGACGTGTCTGGCCCGACGCAGCTGGCTGACGTACCACTGGGCCGCGGGCCGGCAGCACCGGGCCGACCTCAGCAGCAGCAGCAGCTTCTGGAGCGCGGCGGAGACACGGCGGCGAGAGGAGACCTCCGACAGCTGGCCCAGGGAGCCCACCGGGTCCTGGGGGGTGGGGGGGGACACATGGACACACGGACACACATGGACACACGGACACACAGGGACACACACAGACACACGGACACACACGGACACAGGGACACAGGGACACACAGACACATGGTCACACAGACACAGGGACACACAGACACACGGAGACACACGGACGCATGGACACACGGAGACAAGGACACACAGACACAGGGACACACAGACACACGGACACACGGACACACGGACACACTTAGGGCTTTTCTGTCTTTAGGGCTTTTTCCTTTTGGTGGTACTTTTATATAGTTATTCTATATAAAACTATAGAAATAGTATATATCAGACTATTTAGTTATATTACTATTAAACAAAACATGAGCTGTTACATCCATAATTGCATTTGAGCTAACATTTCGCAAATTTCGAAATGCTAGCTCAAATGAAGCCAAAGGCGGTAAAAACATATTTATAAAAACACAAATAGAACTTCAGAAACCCCCCTGCCCGCAAAAAAAAGAAATAAGTGTATTTTCTGGGACATAATCTTCAAAAGGAATGTTACATTAACATTACTATTCAGCTCAGTAGCATGTAACACATCCAGTCAAATCTAATCTAATCTAATGTAAAAGTCATGTTAATATTATTTGATATCATATTTAATATATATGTCGTTTCATTCTGTACTGTACTGAACTGCATCATTGCATCTCTCTGTGCTACTCTCATGTTTGCTTTGCGTTCCCTCCGCATTGCCTGTTCCATCTAACGACCGCCCCTCTCTCCTCTCGTCTCGGGGGGGCCCACCTGTGAGTTGGAGGCGGGCTGCGGGCAGTAGAGTGGCGGGGCGGGGAGGTAGAGGCCCCGGGGCACCAGGGCAGGCAGGCAGGAGGACAGGGCCCTGGCCGACTCCGTCAGCTCACACAGGGGCCCCGAGACCACGTCGGCCCCGGCCATGGCCGAGGCCCTCAGGACCTCCTGCACGGACCCCCGCAGCTCGTCCCACGGCTCGCCTTCTGAGGACTCTGGGGAGCGGGCTGAGGAACAGAGGAGGATGGCTTGAATAGAACACGTTCTAAAACATGAGGTAATAATGAACTAATGCTGTGCTTATGTCATGGAAGAAATTGTGCTTTCGAAGAAAATTAAGCTTTCTTTTGTTGTTTTCTCTCTACAGCTTATGCCATATGAATTGTGCATACTTTAAAGTAGTTTTTACTTTTTGTAAAGTAGTTTTTACCTCCTTCGGTCTCATTTGAGCCGGCGCTTCGGCCGAGAAGAGAATGCAGCTGATCCTGCAAGATACTTCCTGTCTCCAGGGCCGCTGGGAGATGGAGTTCTCTCAACCTCACCCTGCAAAAATAACAGATCCCACCAACTATTAATAAATAACAACAAACCTCATCGTCACTGAATCTGCAGCAGCGCGGCATCGAGGGACATCAGAGTGGACCAGGGGTGTCAAACTCATTTTCACCCCGGGCCACATCAGCATTATGGTTGTAACTGTAAGACTATATACATTTAAGTAACTGATCTGCATTTGGTTATTATTTATTCAAGTGTACACATATTTTACATCCATTTATATACACATGTAAAAAATATATGGAAGCACTGGAACCACTGCAATCTAGTGGTAGGATTTGCGGCTCACAACATTGAAATGCATTGTGGGAGATGTAGTTGATGGTCGCTGTACGGTACCCTGTGAAGCAGTATATATGCCTTTCAAGCTCTCGCGGGCCACCTAAAATGACATGGCGGGCCTTGAGTTTGACACATGTGCAGTAGACAGCGGAGCGCCACTGACCCGGGGAAGCGCTGGTCCCGGTGGCTGCTGTACGCCAGGCTGAGCGAGGCGGCCGTCTTCCAGTCTCCCAGGCGCTGGGCCAGCCACACAGCCTCGGGCAGCAGCCCGCCCACCAGCAGCAGGTCCTGGGCGTAGTCCACCGTCCACACGTCTGACACCTGCTGCTCCCTGACCGCCCGGGCCACCCTCTCCTGACACAGCGGCACCAGGCGCCGTGCAGAGGGCGCTGGGGGAGAGCGTGTTCACACACACACGATGTTACCACAAGGAACGCATGCAGGAAACATGCATGGGGAACACTGTTGAATGTGATGTAAATACATCAGAAGACCCCATAGGGTGACTGTTTGGTACTTTGTTCGGTGTTTTTGTTAGATCTTGCTATTGAATTGAATTTGCTGTCGAACCAGCTTTGTTGATGCACAATCTCTATGACTCTTGTGACTCCTATACAATTAAAAAAGAAAATAATCTAAAAGTGTCTTTATGATTCCTACAGACACTCCCACCCTCTGTCCAGGTGGGTTTTTAGGTTTTTTGTAAGAAACTCTGTGGTGCAGAATTGTTTGCCTCCACTGTCCTCCTCCACTGTCCTCTGCCTCACTCGTTAGTTAGCCTGCGAGCGTCGTCTCACCGTGGGGAAGGTGCAGCGGCGGCAGCAGCTCCACGCTGTGCGGGGGCAGGATACTGAGGGGCTGGTTGGTGAAGTAGGAGGCCATGAACCTCCCCAGGCTCTGCACGGCGGCGCGCGCTGCGTCCGGGTGGAGGTCGGCCGGCAGCCAGCGCTCACACTGGGCCTCGCCTGCGCCAGCCAGCGAGGACGCAGCCATCAGGAGGAAAAAAAGCTTTGTTAGCCAACACAGCCGCTACAATGAGATACAGCAGCTGCCATCGTCTGCACTCAAATTGAGTGAAATCGTTCCGACACGGGAGAGAGATAATCCACAGCTGCTCTACTCAACCGACTCCGTTCATTTGGGGTTGTTTACGACTGCAGTTTAGCATTGCAATTTAGCAGACAGGTTGATCAGAAGCAACATTTTCTCTTTTTAGATACATTTCACTTACAATCAAGTAAGGGTGATTTAGGGCATTTAGCAGACGCTTTTATCCAAAGCGACTTACATAAAGTACATTTGTCAGAAGAAGGTGAAACATTTCATTCCTGTTAAGACAATAAGACTATATAACTAGATAACCATTGCTAGTATACAACATCTCTGGCCAAGTTACAAAGAGTAACATTCATCTTTCTGAGGACGTCAAAAGGTACCGTTAGACTGAGGACACTGAGGATGGAACCCACCACCTTCTGTCAAACCCTCTAACCATCACACTACCCGCGCCCCCCATTTTAAAAAGAGGAGACCTTCTGTGGGGTCTTTGCCCGGCGGGCTGGGCGCTGCGTGGTCCAGCAGCAGGCGAGCCATGTGGTCCCCCAGGGCCTGAGCTTCTCTCAGACGGTACTGGAACAGCAGTCCGTACAGCATGGCCAGGCTCAGACGCGTCTCCTGGAACACGCTGCGTTCACTGCCTGACACGCGGAAAAAACCATGACGTTGGTACGCACAAAACGTAACACGACAATTACACACACATACACATACAGAATACCGCAACACACCACGGATGCTCCATGATTAACCGTTATTGATGATGATAATCAGAATGATTGCAGGAACCGTGTCTTACTGATGTTCCTCTCTGCCCACATCTCTGAGCGCCACACGTCCGCACTCTCAGCGTATAACCCAAACAGGAAGTGGCGTTCTCCTAAATGAAATGGACACACGATAAGAGACGTTTAAACAAAAAGAAAGGCTCCAAATGACAACCATGGACTCCACCATGCGCCACGCATCATGCAGAGTGCTGCCCCGACAGACCTTCACAACTCAGCAGGGCGTGGCCGTCCTCCAGCCTCAGCCCCGCCCCCTGGAGGCCCTCTTGGACCTGGGACAGGACGACGGACGCCCGCTCCCGCTCCTCGGCCCAGCCGCCGCGGCCGGCGTAGCCCTCCAGCTCCTCCGTGTAGCGCCGGGCGAGATCGTAGAGCCACCGCCACGCGCCGTGCAGTCTGCACACAGGACAACGCACACAAACAACTTCACATGCAGTCCACCGTGACAAGAGCATTAGGATGAAATGACCGTCCACTGGCCAGCAAAAAAATGCTACAAAAATAGGAAAAAATTGACCATGTAAATAGACCAATGAACAGCTGCGCAATTGTATGTTTTATGATGCATTTAATTTATTTAGATTTCCTTCTCTATCCACGGATGGCTTGTTTTATATTAATGTAATGTGTCCTAACTTAAAACAATAATTGAATATACAATATATATATGGTAATGTGAATGACTATTCCCTTTGCTGTGGTTTCTACTGTGTCACATTGATCTCTCGGACAAACCCCACAGTGAACAACAACAGAAACAAAGTCCCTGTCTACCTGCTGGAGGGCCTCTGAGGACCGGCCGGCGACCGCCCGGGCCGGGCGACGCCCCCTTGGCTCACGTCCTGCAGGAGAGGCACGTCGTGCGCGTCAGACGCCCACAGCTCGCCGGGCGTGTCCGCACCGCACCCCGGGGGCGCCGCCACCCAGACCTGCCTCCGCTGGAGGGTGTAAGCGTGGTCTAGACCCTCCGACGCCTGCTTCACCAGGCGCACGGCGGCGGCTAGGCCCCGGGACGATACCCGGGAGCCGGAGCGGCCCGCGGGCGAGGCGTCGGGCAGCGGCGACAGCAGCAGGCGCGCCAGCTGGAGGGTGAGCTCCACCACCGGCCCCAAGCAGCTCGGACCACCGCCGCCGCCGCCGTGCAAGGCATCCCAGGACAGGAACACCAGGAAGGCGCCGAAGAGCTCTGGCACGCGAGAGCCGCCGGCGGCGCCGCTGGTGGTGTAGTGCAGCAGAGCGGCCAGCCGCAGCACACAGCGCAGGGTGTGCGTCAGGAGGTGCTGCCGCTGCTCCTGGGCCTCAACTCCCCCCAGGGAGAGCCCCAGGGCCCAGGCGGTCAGCAGGCCAGCCTTGATCCCCCCGAGGGCCCTGGAGGACCGGGAGGGCTTCCTCTCGGAGCCGGCGGCCGAGAGGGAGTCCCAGGTGGCCTTTGGGTCATCGTCGGGGTCCGGGGAGAGGGGGCCGGCGGCGCCGCGGTCCGACCTGGCGTGGAGCGTGTCGAACATGGAGGCGAACTCCAGAACGCCGCCGTCTTCCGCGTGCGCGCCGGCCGCGTGAATGTCAACATCCGAGTCGTCCTCGAAAAAAGCCTAAAACAAATACACACATTATAAACCAAAAACTGACCAAAACCCAAAGTCCCACTACCCCGACTATTCATTACACTTCAATAAAACACATGAGGTCTTATCACTAGTATAAGTGTATAAAAAGGCACTGGACATGCCTGCGCTTTGTGTAGAAGCTCCCGGGTGTCACTCATGGTGCCCTGGTCCTGCAGGAAGACAGGGAGGGCGGGGCTGGCGTGGGCCGGGGAGGTGGTCTGGGACTGGGACGTGTGGAGCCCCGACGTACCAAAGGGGTCCGTCTCCTCCTTCTGGCTGCTCAGGGAAGACACCGAGTCCAGCCACGCCCTGATGTTCACCTGAGAAGAGAAGGGGAAATGGAACGGGATACAGTCTTAGAAGAAGAAGAAGAAGAAGGGCATTTCGCAGAGGCTTTTGTCAAAAGCGACTTAGCAGTACATTTGTGGGGTTCGACATGTGGACAGTTGGAGGTGGGAATCGAACCGCCAACCCACCGGTTGGTGGACGACCCGCTCTACCCACCTAGCTATGCCGCCCCTAGACTACCAACGAAGAAGAAAACAACGCACAGTAGAGTTTGAGATTTACATTTAAACCACTACGCGACATCACATCGCAGGGACCACTACGCAGTCACTATCGCCAGCAGGCCTCGGTGATCACCTGGGACTTCTCCAGTCTCTGGACGACGCTCTCCATGTCCTTGCCGGCCTCCCGCAGCAGAGCGGTCATGAGCAGCGCGGGGCTGGCCTTGTCCAGCAGCCGGAGCACCGTGGCCATGTAGCCGTCGGAGACGATGAGGTAGAAGAGGCGGGGGTGCCAGGTGACGGAGAAGCGCTGCCGCAGGACGTCCCAGAGGGAGGCGCTGGAGCTGGAGAGAGAGGCCTCCGCCCTCCTGGAGGACTCTGGCCGCCTGCGTGGGGGAGGGAGGGCCGACTTAATGGGGCGGGTTTGGTTTTACGATATTGGTGCATGAAAAAGAGGGTGGAAATAACAGAGGTAGAGGTTCCCACACTCGATGATGAAACGTGTTGATGTTGACTGTTGAGAAAATAAAAATGTCTGGGAGGTTGAAAAATGTATCTATGGGTTCATTTGAGATGGTTTTTTTCGTATTTCAATACTTTCAGATAAATAATACAAAACCTTTTTTTTTTTATTTATGTTGTGTTGTGTTGTGTTTGAGAGAGAGAGCGAGAGAGACAAAGAGCGAGAGTCAGTGAGCGAGTGAGAGAGAGAGATAAAGAGCAAGAGTCAGTGAGCGAGTGAGAGAGAGAGAGTGAGAGAGGGAGAGTGAGAGAGGGAGAGCAAGAGATAGAGAGAGAGCGAGAGAGCAAGAGAGGAAGAGCAAGAGAGAGAGAGAGAGAAAGATCGCTCTTTCTCTCTCTCTCTCTCTTGCTCTTCCTCTCACTCTCCCTCTCTCACTGAGTCAGTGAGCGAGAGAGAGAGAGAGAGAGAGAGAGAGAGAGAGAGAGAGAGAGAGAGAGAGAGAGAGAGAGAGAGAGAGAGAGAGAGAGAGAGAGAGAGAGAGAGAGAGAGAGAGAGAGAGAGAGAGAGAGAGAGAGAGAGAGAGAGAGAGAGAGAGAGAGAGAGAGAGAGAGAGAGAGAGAGAGAGAGAGAGAGAGAGAGTGCGCTACCTGTAGGTGACCAGGGGGTGCAGGGGTAGGAAGTGGGCGGGGCCAAAGTCCACGTTGCAGCCGGAGCTGGACAGGCTGAGCAGGCCCCCGAGGCGTGCCAGCATGAGAAGGGAGCCTCTCTTTAGAACACAGGCCAGGAAGAGCCCTGTGGGAGACCAGCTCACACTGCCCACCCAGTAGGATCTGAGGGCCGGGGAACAAGACCAGGTTTCCATTCATCAGACTAAATGCTATCCAACAAGGATGAATCCATTTCTGAAGGATTGTATGAATTTCTCAAACGATCCAACAGAAATACAAAAGAAGTGCAAAATATACACACGCAATCAACTTTATTTGCATGTTTCCACACATACCTTAAATATTTAGAAGGGATGGTCAAATTCTTGCTTCCGCATCCTCCTAGCACTCTGGCTATTGACACAAAGTTCTGTATGCTAACAAAGAGAACCTGTGTAGCCTGCAACACAAGACGTGTAACACAGCATTAAGTAAATGTACAAATGCAAAAGAAATGCACACTGATCTAGTTGTTGAAGGGAGGGCTGCACCATTAATTGCATATTAATCAAAATTGCGATTTGGCCTCTGCCACAGTACATAATTAATTTCTAAATCTATTCCAAAAGAAAAACATAAATCTGCTTTTGTACGCCCCATCAAAATCAATTAACAAACTCATATTAAAACTCAGCAATTGCTTTATTATTATGTTTTTTTCTCATAAACATTAGGCACCACATGATATTAATTGAATCGATAATATGTTAATCCTAATATAATCACCATGATGTGTTTTGTCATAATAATCGTGCAGCCCTGGTTGAAGCGGCATTTACACTTGTGGGTGGACAGACGAGGGGTCTGGGACTCACCCTGGGGTCCTTCTGGTTCAAGGCGACAGCGAGCAGTCGACCATCAGGGGACAGAGCCGGCACCAACGCCCCTCTGGACCTCACAGGCTTACACGGCGGCGTGAGGCTGGACATGGGGTAGGTCTTCGTGGCCCACTTGACGCTGTACTCTACACAACTAGACATGGAAATGGATTATTATAACCTGGGGATTACAGCAAGTTCAGCAACCATTCAGATTTACATTTAGGGCATTTAGCAGATGCTTTTATCCAAAGCGACTTACAAAGAGTACATTTGTCAGAAGAAGGTGTAACATTTAATTGCTGCTAATACAGTAAGAAAGTCACCAGAACAATGTCAAGCACTTCAATTGCTAAATTAACCATTGCTAGTATACAACAGATTCCACATTGACAATGCAATGGCTGGATACAAGATGTCTGTCACGCACCCCACTTCTCTCGCAAGCACCTCCTCCCATCGGACTCTCAGGAACGTGATGCTTAGCTTGTCCCCAGACGTGAACACCCACGCCGATAAGAAGACATCGCCAACGGCCTGTTTCGGAGAGAGTCACAGCAAAACCAATGCACTCTATTCTCACTTCGAGTGACCTTTACCTCACAAGGGTCACTTGAAACAACAAACGCAATCATGCATTGAATAACAGAGGCGAGATGGTGTATAGTGGCCAGGGAGTTCCCACTGAAAGGTACAGGGTTAAATGCCCAATGTTCTCAAACCAGGCGCATCTGCTAAAGGCAATTTACGCATGGCGGGATGGGGTGCATTATAAGTACAGTGGGTGTATGCATTTACCGGTTACATGAACAAATAGATTGTTATTGGTTGTTTTGTATGTGGACTAATTGTGCACAACAAAATTCCCCTCAGGGGGCAGATAAGGTTCCATTCTGTCATATGCAATTCCATATGCAATTTCCCTCAGGGATCATTAAAGTATGTCTGTCTGTCTGTCTGTCATTCTAAAAGGACTAATGAGTTAAAGTCAATCGTACATATAATAGTAATACAGCAAAATAAAAAAAACCTCATTGGTGACAAAGATGCCATGCTGGCTTGCTTCTTTGTCTTGGAGCGAGGGCAGAGCAGCGTCTTCGGAGGGCTGTACGTGCGCCCAGCGACCCCTGACAGCCCCGTCACGTCCTCCGGCCAGATCCCCGGCATCGGCGCACTCCCACAGGTACACGTGCCCCGTGACCACCGCAAGAACCGCGCGCATGCCGTCCCCTGAGACCTGGAGGGACACGCGGCTAGCGTGCCCTGAAATAATACAGAGAAACCGCTGAATCCAGTCGTACCGAGTTGGGAAGTGGTTTACCGTGATGGGGACATGATGGGGACATGATGGGGACGAGATGTAATCACGTCACCCACGGCAACAATTGGTTTTATAAGGTTCCTTCTGCCTTTTCACAGGACAGCCAGAAACGTAATTTTAAATATAGTATATTATAGTATAATGAAAAAAAAAATAACTTGGTTTCCTAAGTGCGTCTACCTTTTAGGGAAGCAATCAGATGTGCTACTTCAGGGACTGCTGAAGCCGTTTTCAACCAATCTTTATCCCTGTTCCATAGAAACAGCTCCCCTGAGACCAGAAGTCCAGCAAGCCATACACCTGAGGGAAAACAGCAAGCCGTAACTGGCAGTGTAATGACGATAAGATGATGATTAAATATGATTTATACGTGATGGGAGAATTGAGCCCCACCTGTCTGGGATGCAGCCATAGTGACCACACTATTGAGCAAGGTTTCGGGTAGTTTCGGGGTCTTTTTCTTGGTGCGACCCGTCACCATGTTGATCTCACTGATACGCTTGTCATCCAACAGGAAAACAGCCTCCTTCTCCTGGTGGATCACGTGAAATCAATTTGTGTTCGATTTGAAATATACCAAAAAGCTTTGATCAGACAGAATTGTTCCAGGCCAGTGATTACTTGTTCAAAAATATGGCATATTTACCTGACCAAGCCAGCAGAATCGCGGCCATGGTTTCTTTCTTTTGATGCTGGAGGACAAGACAACTTCCAACTTCAGCTCCATCGTTGATGAAATTCATATGTCCGGTATTATTCAGACATCATCTAAGATGGAGGAGCAAGAATATGCCAAGATGATGTCTACTGTAGATAGCTAAATAAATAAATTCAATGTT
>JAXIVH010000394.1:2500-15000 GCA_036785325.1 Urophycis tenuis
AGAAGAAGAATAATTACTCTTTTGATCTCGTGAGGGAAATTTGGTCTCTGCATTTAACCCAATGGTGAATTAGTGAAATTAGTGAAAATTAGTGAAATACACTCAGCACACAGTGATGGTGAGGCACACAAGTGCGGTGAGGCACATGCTAATCCCGAGGCAGTGAGCTGCCTGCAACAACGGCGCTCGGGGAGCAGTGAGGGGCCTTGCTCAAGGGCACTTCAGCCGTTCGTACTGGTCGTGGTTCAAACCGGCAACCCTCCGGTTACAAGTCCGAAGCCCTAACCAGTAGGCCGCGGCTGCCCCAAATCATAAGTAGATATTCTCCAGGCACAGTCGACGGAGCGGGCCACGCCAGCATCACACTGCGACCGTGTGCGGCAGTGTGATGCTTTTGTATTTCACAAATGGAGAAACGTGGGGCTTGAAAGCGCAACGGTGTGTGCACGACGGCCACCCCTAATGCCTCGACACAGCGCTCACAGTTTGTTGGCCACCGCTGACACCGGCACAATACGCCACTTAAGGGGCAGAGCGAGGGAATCACGGCGGGCGGCCATGCATGTAATAATAATGGAGCACATTGGGCACCCTGCACCCAGAAGGCTGAGGCGGTTGATGTGTGGCCTCCACAACCCCCGCTGGCTAGCAGCCCGCCGTCCCGGGCAGTACAGTGTCCTGCCCCAGGCCCGCCGTCTACATGTTTATTTCATTGGGAGGCCGACACAACGAACTCTCGGCTCTTCTTCTGACCGGCATAAGAAAATAGTTGGCCAGGCACAGACGTACCACCATGAATGTATGAAATAAAAAAAGATGGGGGAGGCGAGCATTTTCCCATGATTTATACCCATCTTCTGTACGCTATAAGCTATAAAACTATAAAACTATAATGGGGTGGAATTCTAAGATGCACTCTAATCTGCAATTTCCTCTACAATTTTTAATTTTTTAAAAAATATAGTTCTAAATAAAAAATAAAGAAAAAATGCCTTTAGCCAGGCCTGAGGGTGCTGTAAGCAGGTGGCTGCCTTAAGACCAGGCAGGGGGCCGAAGAGGCCACGCGGAGTCTTCTTGCAGGCCCATCTCCCCTCTGAGGTTGGGAGTCGAGTCGATCAATGACGGGTGAGGGCCGAGAGGCTTTAGGCGCTCGGTACCCTGATGGACCTCGGCTGGCTCTTGGTATGTGAGACGTTACCTCGCAGGAGGGGAAGGAGTGGGAACATGTGCACGGCTTGGTGTTTCAATTGACCTGAGGTTTCTCCAACGGGAAAATGAGAGGGTTGCGTCTACGCAACCTCGAAGGTAGGACAAAGTTGTAGGCCGTCACATGTTTGGATTGTGAATGCTAGCTGCTGTGAACGCACATCAGGATTCTCCACTCAGTACACATCGCAGCGGCATGGACTGCGACCCATTCTGTTAAGCACAGAACCTACCAACGTGTGTGTTGTCCATTCCACTATGCGATGCCATCTGACACGAAGGTCCGCGGTTTCGACCGCCGTGCCACGCGCTTCCCAAGGTGAAGCTCTGCTGGAACCGAGTCGGGCGACGGACAAAGAGTGGATCCCAAACCACTTCCTCCGCATCGACCAATCGATCCAAGAGTAGGTCAAATTTCAGTCGACCTAGATTTTCTTCAGTCGACCCTGGTTTATTTTTCTCTGTTGGTGGGTCAACGCCTCAACCCTGGTCAACAAGGCTCACCAGCATCTCTCCCTCCTGAGAAGAATGAGGAGCCCATGGGCCCATCTGTCTCTTCGCGTAAACTTCTACTGCTGCACCAGCGAGAACATGGTTATGATCTGCACTCCTACAGAAATCTCCATTCCTTGACCAGCAGGTTCAGGAAGGGTTAGGAGTGGAAAGGGCACTGAACCTGAAGACACAGCACTCAAAACAACATCTTCCCAGTGTAGGTTCTGCCAAGGGACTGGAGAGAGAATGGATAGCAGATGGGGTTCCTTGCAAGGCGGCTGGGCTCACTCTCTTAGGATAAAGTCATCTGGGAGGACGTCAAAGTCCAGCCCTCTGCTCCTTTGTGCGCGAGAGGAGCCATCTGTGGGTGTCTGGACATCTGTCAATCACGCCCGCTTGGGCACCTCCATTGCGGAGAGAGTGCACAACGCATGGCCAACTGCTGGGGGGGGGGGGGGGGCCCGAGGAATGCTGCAGGGACTGCAACTCCCAGCAAGCCCGGGAAAGCCACGGGACCCCTGAAGGTGGGAGAAGCTGAAAGTGGAACGTCTGGACGACGTCTCTCTCTCTGTGTGCTGTCCCCACTGCCACCCCGATGGGCCGAGCAGAGAAAAGAGGGCCGACCGATGGATGCCGAACATGTTTACCTGAGGAAATGGTACACAGCTCGCTCCCCTCAGAGAAAATGACAGGCAAAGTGAGTCTGCATGCGTGCATTTAAAAAGCAATCACATCAGGAATGGATTGCCCTTTAGTTCTTTAGTACTTTAGGAGAGTGACTGTGAGCATATTTGGGCATTCATTATGCCTGTTCACGTTTTACAAAAAAAAAAAAGGGGCAAACCCTGCACCGCTAAACCAGGCCGTACTTTGTGTCCACCTATGCATGTCCCGATGCATGCGTCTGCACCGGTGTGCATGTGGCTGCATGCGTGTTTGCGTGGGCTTTCACACCGTTAAGCAGGCTAGAGAATGGCTTTTCTAATCTGCTTTCTCTTAATTAAAAGGCTGTGACTAAATGGACCAGCACCGAAAACGGTCTGCCGGGTAAATGAAGAGAGAGAGAGAGAGAGAGAGAGAGAGAGAGAGAGAGAGAGAGAGAGAGAGAGAGAGAGAGAGAGAGAGAGTGAAAGAGAGAGAGAGAGAGAGAGAGAGAGAGAGAGAGAGAGAGAAAGAGAGAGATCATTGGAGAAAAAAAGACAGATGGGTTTGAGGTACATTTTTGTGTGTGAAGGTAATGAAAATAATTTGCAATTAGCGTTGATGAAGAGGAAGATAGGTGAGGCATAGGCCTCGATAAATATGAGGGATGAGAAAGGACATCGGGGACAGAGATGCATAGAGGGGGAAGGCAGAGGGAAACCCAACAAGGTGGGTAACATGCATGATAAGGGAACATGCAGGCATGCTACAGAGACACAGTGTGCTTCATAGTCAATATGGTTTTCCCCTGACCTGCAAGTCTGATAGATATATGGATAGTTAAAGGGATAACGAAAGGCAGTACTGACTCCTAAGAACAATAGAGAGGAGCTACAGTCAATAATTGCGGTGCACGGGGAGAGGGCTGTGGAGCTCTGCGTGAACACAACTGTTTGATCATCTCTCCTGAGTCAGCAGGCGTCTCTGGAAACACACTTTGGATACCCACACACACATAAAAAATGATTATTCATTGATATAGATCTGTCTCGCTGCTTCCCTCTCCTCTCTCCCTCTCCTCCTCTCTCTCCCTGTGTCTCTGTCTCTCTCTCTCTCTCTCTCCCTCCCTCTCCCTGTGTCTCTGTCTCTCTCTCTCTCTCTCTCTCTCTCTCTCTCTCTCTCTCTCTGTCTCTCTCTCTTTCTCTCTCTCTCTCCTCTGTCTCCCTCTGTCTCTCTCTCCTTCTCTCTCTGTCTCTCTCTCTCTCTCTGTCTCTCTCCCCCTCCATCTCTTGAACACACACATACAATAACACACGCGAGACGACTCCATCATTCATTTTAAGCATGCCAAACTTCTGCATTTCACTTTCAGATAATGAGTCCTAACCATGTAAAATATTAAATTACCTCCGGCCTGGAAGTGGGAAGAACTGCCAACTGCCTTTTTTTTTATTTTTATTACTATAAGACAGTGAAAGTGGGTCAATTCAATCACAGTGCCTCCGGGCATGGCAAAGGTGAAATAGCTGTGGCACTGAGAGTACAGATTTGGGATTAAATAGGGTATGCTTATTTCATATCTTGGCACCACACGGAGGAGGTGGAGTATAGGGAGGAGGTTCTGGTGGGTGAGTGGTTGGGTGGAGATAAAGGATGGTGCGCGGGCAAGGAGAAGAAGAATAATCTTTGAGCATTATATAAGCTCCCATGCCGTCCCAGAGGGGAAATTTTTATTTGGCTGAGCCTACATCGACACCTTTAAAATCAATGGCTAACATATACATGACCATATAGTGGCTCAAGGCTTAATGAGCGGTTTGGACAAACAGAGGATGCTGACAGTGGGTTCTGACTCGCCGTGTGTTTGGGCAATCGGACCTTGCAGTGTTCCAATTTGTACTGAAGCTACAGCGTTCTTGTTTTTATCGTGTTTTTCTCCCGGCTCGGCTGGCTCGCGGTGACTACTTTGTGTTTTCCGTCCAACAAAATGGTAATGTGGCTGTTTGATGGAAAGTTTAAACTGACCCACTTGAATTTGAAATGCATCTCATCAACATTCTCTAGACATCCTGTTTTCTGTCTGGATGGCAGCGAGCTGAAATTACGCTGCATCTAAAACTGATCGAATTTAACAACATGTGATGCATTTTGCATATCTTATTTGTTATTTAATATTTAATAACAACCGAAAATAGCATATTTTTTCTTCAAATGTATGCACAAGGGTGTCTTCACAAGAGTTATACATTTTGACAGACTTATTGACCATAGGAAACTAAAGGTTGCTTGTTTGAATCCTAGTGTATATATTTAGCTCCTTAGAAGCTTATTCAACAACATAAATGGATGGGTGTGTGTGTGTGTGTGTGTGTGTGGGGGGGGGGGGGGGGGGGGGTTATTCAGTTGGTTGTAATTTGCAACCTCATTGCTAGATGTCACCAAATTCTACAGACTGGACCTTTAACTCCTTTTGAGGCAAGTGTTGTTAAAAGTAAAGGGGGCATTTAGCCGACGCTTTTGTCCGAAGCAACTTACGATCAGAAATTCAGAAATTACATTTGTGGTGTTTGGCGTGTGGACAGTTGGAGGAGAGGTGATCAAGGGGATCGAACCGCCGACCCTAGGGTTAGTAGACGACCCGCTCTGTCAACCTGCTCTACCCACTGAGCTACTGCCACTACTCTTGCTGCTCTGTTTTAGCGTGTACGTTGGACGTTTCAAAATGAAAAGCGCTTTCTGAGTAAAATGAGACATTAAATGTTATTCTACGCAAGGCAAACATACACTACTCACCTCGACGACTGGCGATCTGTTCTTCTAATGATGTCCTCCACCACCTGGGGAGCTGTGAAGGAGATGGCCGGAAACTGTGAACAACAACAACAACAACAAAAAAAAAACCCATGACTCAGCAGGCGATGAGAAACACGCTGCTAAGTTCCAAGTTTCCAGTGCAGCACTGCAGACACCGAAGGGTTCCTCTTACGGCCACCGCGTGCATTGCGATCGTGGTTGAAGTTGGAGAACTTCATGGTTCCACGAGTATCTCCTGGAAATGCTTGAATGTTTGTGTGTGTGTGTGTGTGTGTGTGTGTGTGTTTGAGTAGATATTTGTGTATCTACGAATGTGCAAGGTCAGTCTGAGCCCATATGTCAACATACATGTGTATATACGCACTATATATGCACATGGTGTGTGTGTGTGTGTGTGTGTGTGTGTGTGTGTGTGCGTGCGTGCGTGCGTGTGTGTGTGCATCAGGCTATCCAGTCACGTAGCATGGCGAATATCTCTGCAGACCACCGCGGTCAAAACAAGGGGATTAATGAGGCTTTTGAGGCTCCTTGACATTTATGGTGCTTTTCTGACAAGGAATGAGAGGTGTAGCCCACACACATGCATGTCTGCACACACACCCCTAAGGCAGGATTCAAAAATATATTTCAAACCAACAGTTAAAAAAGACCATGCCGTGAAAATGCACAAAATACAGAAGGTTTAAATAGACATAGATTTTAGATTTAGATAGATAGATTTAGCTAATTGCTCATTCATTTGCTTAATGGACTCAAACCCTGATACCAACACACTCAACACTGCATACAAACATTCAGTCTTGGCACTGATTTTTTTTCAATGAGTAAATGTCCAACTGAAGTATGTGTGATGTGTGCACCTCATTGTTTACCATCTTGGTAACACTTTACGATAAGGGTACATGAATTCTCATGAATTCATGCATGAATTAATGCATGAATTATGCATTAATTCATCCCTGAATATATCAGGAATCATTATGACTTAACATGAATTCACTGATTGTCATTAATGAATTCATGCATAAATAACTCATCATCTAAAGCATTAAGTAAGGTTGGCACATCATTATGAATAATGATCAATTACACATGATCCTGGTGATTTCTTGGTTTTTGAAATGTGTTCCAAGGGGTAAGTAAACTATACATTAACTCATCATGAACTAATTAAGATCATTTTCAGAGAATATCGAAGAATCCACATTGTTTAAATATAGACATGTCCTCATTAGCTAAGCATTATCTTTTCATTAGTTAATCATGTCTGTGGCCCCTCAGGTAAAGTGATGAACAGGTTGTGCTTTAAAATGCGTGAATGCAGTTTGTAGTCATGCATAAATAGTCAATTTACATTAATTAACGGTGAATTGCTCATGAGTTCATCATGTTTGTGGCCCCTTAACTGAAGTGGTAAACAGGTGCTTATTTAACATTGATGAATAGTGTTATTAACAATGAAGAAACTGATATTTCATTTATTATTTTTAATTACTGCCAACAGGCGCATCAGTGCATGAACACTACACATACACATTTTCTATGAAAACACTGCTTTCCATACAAATTTTACTCACAAAACGAGGCATTTTAAAGTTTGTAAGTACACCAGGAGCTTATTTAAAAGAGCACTTTTCTGATAGCTTCAACTAGCTGTTGCTAACGCTACGGCTACCGCTGCGTCGACGTCTCTTCCGTTTTTCCGGATAACTTCGTAAAAGTCCTCTTCAAAACTCACATGTGTAAGGAAAAGGTTAGTGAATTCAACACTCCATCGAAATGTATTGACAACTGGAATAATTGAATACTTGAAATTAGATGGAGTGATCCTACATGTGTCTATGTGTGTAGGTACCAGATCGGCTCAGCTTCCAAATCGGCTCGGGGTCCGTCGTTTGCTGATGACGTCACACAATATGATTGGCTGTACGTTTGAATGCATAGATGTTTGAATTAGAGTACTATAGAGAGATATATAGTACTCTAGTTTGAATGTACTCCCATTCAAGCGTACAGCCAATCATATTGTCACATACGTCGGACAGTTGTGATTGGCTGTACGTCAGACAGTTTAATTTTTTTCGTGGTGATCGGCGATCGGCAGCAGTTGTGGACAACTTTTACTAGGAAATTAAGTATTTCCTCCAAAATAGATGCAGATGTCCCTCTTGCCTGTCCTTCACCCCCTGCACGTCGAGAGGAGCAGGGGGTGTGCCAAGCAGCAATAAACTGCTTTTTTTTTTGACTACGTGTGTGTGGACTCCAATTTCCGAACTTATCCGGAAAGACGGAAGAGACGTCGACGCAGCGGTTGCCGTAGCGTTAGCAACAGCTAGTTGAAGCTATCAGAAAAGTGCTCTTTTAAATAAACTCCTGGTGTACTTACAAACTTTAAAATGCCTCGTTTTGTGAGTAATTTGTATGGAAAGCAGTGTTTTCATAGAAAATGTGTATGTGTAGTGTTCATGCACTGATGCGCCTGTTGGCAGTAATTAAAAATAATAAATGAAATATCAGTTTCTTCATTGTTAATAACACTATTCATCAATGTTAAATAAGCACCTGTTTACCACTTCAGTTAAGGGGCCACAAACATGATGAACTCATGAGCAATTCACCGTTAATTAATGTAAATTGACTATTTATGCATGACTACAAACTGCATTCACGCATTTTAAAGCACAACCTGTTCATCACTTTACCTGAGGGGCCACAGACATGATTAACTAATGAAAAGATAATGCTTAGCTAATGAGGACATGCCTATATTTAAACAATGTGGATTCTTCGATATTCTCTGAAAATGATCTTAATTAGTTCATGATGAGATAATGTATAGTTTACTTACCCCTTGGAACACATTTCAAAAACCAAGAAATCACCATGATCATGTGTAATTGATCATTATTCATAATGATGTGCCAACCTTACTTAATGCTTTAGATGATGAGTTATTTATGCATGAATTCATTAATGACAATCAGTGAATTCATGTTAAGTCATAATGATTCCTGATATATTCAGGGATGAATTAATGCATAATTCATGCATTAATTCATGCATGAATTCATGAGAATTCATGTACCCTTATCGTAAAGTGTTACCATGATCTTTGTTTATCTTTGTTCTCACTGTCATTGTTTATGACAGTGACAACATTTCAGCATCTTAACACCTGGCAGTGCGTGCAGTCTTCATGAAGGTCACTGTGTGGCTTCCATTTTGCCTGGCGTACAAGATAGCAGTGCAAATTTTTAGCAGTATATGCATATGGATTTTTTTTTTTTTTTTACATCTAAACCTGAAATACCTCAACACCAAATGAGCACAATGTGATTTTACAGTCCAAGCCAACATCTGAGCTTGAAATGTGCTTTCCTCCTTAGAGACTTTAGTAGTAAGTTTCTATCTATAGTTGAGCAGGATGGCAGTTCCATTAATCGTCCAGTGTTGCTGTGGATTTCCAGGCCCTCTGAGGAAACATTTTGATGTACTTCTGAGGTATGTGGTAGTGATGAATCGGCACAAATGGAAAAATTATGTTGGAAAAACTCCACTTTGTCATATGCAAGATCAGTTTAAAGGAGAAAAAAAAAGCTTGTCCCTTGTATCTTTTCCCACTACAATAAAATCCACTTTGCTGCTCCTGACGAATGCCTTGTCTATAGTGCTATATATCCTCAGCAATGAGCCTTATCTCAGAGATGCCATTTTACAGCAATGCATGGACTCATACATTTGCATCTGATTCTGATAATGCATGGATTCGTACATTTGCATTTGATTCTATAGCGAACAGAAAGCACGTTGCGTTTAGAGGAATACATTTCAAATAGGTTGTTTCTTGGGGGACATTGTATCTGCGTGGTTTGCGCCTCCTATCATCATTTGCCAATACATGGCTTGTTTTTTATATTTGCGTAGTGACTGTTAAGGATTTAATTTCATGTTTTATGACTGCCGTTTGCTTTATAATAGGGAGCTAGGGCAATTAACTCTTATCAGCAATGTCGGGGAGCATGTCTCTCGCCCGCTCTCTCTCTCTCCCTCTCACACTCCCATGCTGCGTGTGCGTGCGTGTGCGTGTGTGTGTGTGTGTGTGTGTGTGTGTGTGTGTGTGCACATTTTTGATTTCAGGAGATAACCTGCTTCAAGGACTGCTTGGATCAGGCTTGGTATATATACTTTTTTAAATACTGTAGGCCGTCTCAGCTTGACGAGGGCCTGTCTGCTGTGTAAGTTTAAAAACAGCTTTGGCTAATTGTGCATTGTTGTGGTGGTGTTAGTAGACTTGATCTATTTGTGCGTTGTTGTAGTGGTGTTAGTAGACTTGATCTATTTGTGCGTTGTTGTAGTGGTGTTAGTAGACTTGATCTATTTGTGCGTTGTTGTAGTGGTGTTAGTAGACTTGATCTATTTGTGCGTTGTTGTAGTGGTGTTAGTAGACTTGATCTATTTGTGCGTTGTTGTAGTGGTGTTAGTAGACTTAAAGGTTTAACGTTTTCCCATTGAAATATCTAAAAACTAACCTTTATTGATTATCCCAAATGTCAAAACCAAGAGAAGCCTGTAGTTTTACTCAAGGCCACCAAATGTTTGTATCAGTACGAGAGAATAACGCGCCATCTGCAATCGCTGATGTTTTATTTTGTTATTCTGTTTTGTTGTATTTTTATACCATTTAAAATGAGTAAAACTGTATTTTAAGTGAGCCGTGCGCACAACGTCGACTCGCTCACGCCGTCCTCCCAGCCAGCGTGCCGACACATCGGCGTGGCCCCGCCCGCTACGCGCGCACTCTGAACTCAAACGACTCAAAACGTGAGGCTGCGTGGGAGGAGCGACCGGCGTTGGCTGTGTTTCCCTCAGGAGGAGACGGCTGGCCGAGTTCCTGCATAAATTCGCAGAGAGTTCACGGTTCAGGGTGTTAGGGATGCAAGAAATACCAACAAAATACTCTGAATCAAATCCACAGCACGACGGCACTCGTGTTGTTCTGGGCACTTTTTGTGTGTGCAAAAAAAAAAAACAAGTGGTCTGCCACAGTTCCCTCCGCCTCCATGCCCACATATCGAGAGTCAGTTTAAAGTGCATCACATGCTATGTCTATGTGCGTTATGCCAACACTGGTTGTACCCGTAGAGCTAGCAGGATGCATTTCTAAACACGGATTTTAATCCACTGGGAAGTTTTTTGAGAGGTGAGACATTCCCGGTTTAATTGCGTGTGAGCTATTGCTTGAGCATTGTTTGAGAACTTGCAAAGCGCTGAGGAGTGCTGCTGCCCAAGGACTTGGCTTGGAAGCCCCGTCTCCTGCAGTCCCACCCCAGGAGACACCCTGGTATCATCATCATGATGATACCCGGGATCGCGGCCTTAGTTCGCCCCGCGCCAGATCTCTGAAATTCTGAATTTGAATATCTGTTGAATATCCAGTATAACTAAGATTTTTTTTTTTTTTTTTAATGTTACTTGTTTGTTTTAGTTTGTTTTGATTGAGAGACCCCTAGCGGCAGAAATTACATATTATACTTGCACATTTGCATAAATCTCCCCTCGACTGGAAATGTTCTCTCCACCGCCCGCCAGGCTGTCACGCTGTGGCAGTAACTTACGCGGTGAAATCAGACATCGCTGTGTGTTCCCGCCTACCCGGTCCTCTCGGGGAATTCTTGGAGAGGAATTAGACGTCCTGCTATAGAGCACCCCCCCTCCCCCCCCCCGAAGAAGGCCGCCCCCACCGGCACTTCTCGATGAACATCCAGACAGAGTTAGACAAAGTTAACTCCTTGGCTGTCTGCTACCTTCTCTCTCTCTCTCTCTCTCTCTCTCTCTCTCTCTCTCTCTCTCTCTCTCTCTCTCTCTCTCTCTTCTCTCTCTCTCTCTCTCTCTCTCTCTCTCTCTCTCTCTCTACACCCACTCACAGAGCTGGTAACCAACTCGACCACCAGTCTTTCTGTTGTGTCTCCTCTTCGTGTCTCTGACCACTACATCTTATCCTACTCTCTCGTCAAACGTCCCGCCTCCCTCTCCTCCACAAAACGGTCCCTATCCAACCACAACCTTCGCTCTCCCCATCTCCCTCCTGGTGCGTCCCGTCTGGCCTCTCCGCAGGCTGGTCCGACCCCTCCGGTTCTGAGGTGGTCTGACTCGGCGCATGCTCCCGCCGGGCAGCTGAAACAGCGCGGGTCGGAATCCAGGGGCCCTGGTGACCTTCTTGCCGACCTCCCTCCACCTCTCTCCCTTACTCCCTCTTTTTTTCTGCCTCCCTATCGGCAGCTCTTTCTTTCAATCTAAAATTCAATCTTCTCCTCTCCAACCCCCCAAAATGTTTTTTCTATCTTCTCTGCCCTCCTCAACATCTCTCCCCCCCCCCCCCCATTTCCCACCCCCTTCCTCTGTTATTGAGTGATTTTGTTAACTGCCTTGTTAAAAAGACGCACGATGACGCACGTCAAACCCATGCTGATGTCAACAATTACAGACCTGACCCTTGTCTACCATTTATTTCCAAAACACTTTGGAAATACGCTGTGTGCATATCTCCTCCAAAACAACCTACTCAACCCTCAACAAGCTGGCTTCAAGGCAGGCCACTGAGAACGCCTTCCTTGCCTCTAGACACACAGCCTCCCAGGCTCTCCACCCTCAAAGAACTAACAATCACAGGCTCTGCAATTTCCCTGTTTACATCCTACCTCAAGGATCACACTTCCAGGTTAACCTGACAAGAATCTGTGTGCAAAACTTGGAGTCTCCCTACTGGGGTCCCACTGAGTTCTGTTCTGGGTCCCATCCTTTTCTCTCTGTACGCCAAGTCCCTGTGTTTGGCCTTTCACTCACATGGCATTTCCTCACACAGCCATGCAGATGACACAACTGATTCTGTCTTTATCACAGTCTGAAACCCAGGTGGCAGCGCAAATCAGTATCGACACCTCGGTGGTGCCTGGGACTCGGGATGGCAAGGAACCTGGGTGTGACACTGGATGACCAGCTGTCCATTGCTGCCAACATCCCTGCGGGAATCCGCTCTTGCAGGTTCATGTTACAACTAGGGATGTCTGATATTGACTTTTTGCCGATATCCGATAGCCGATATTGTCCAAATTCTTAATTTCCGATACCGATATCAACCGATATGGTATACCGATATATACAGGCGTTTTTATTTTCGCCCAGACTAATTTTAGGTCCCATATCTCCTGTTGTGGAATTAACACATCTACTTTTATTGTGATGCCTCACTAGATTGCATTTCACAAATTAACACTGTCTATAAAAAAATAAGGACACTATTTCAACTTATGGAAAAGTGCCATATTTATGCACAAGCACATTAT
>JAXIVH010000394.1:20000-27500 GCA_036785325.1 Urophycis tenuis
CTTGCCTTTTTAGAAGGAATGCATAACAAATACGACACAGTTATATATATAGGCTAAGCAACTTCAGTAGTTCTTCTTTTCTACCGTCTGTGATATTCCTGTCTTGAGAGAAATCTCGGGGAGGAAGACCGGGGGGGTTGGGGATTCAGTGAAACTTAAGAAGAAAGTTGAAATGACTAGGACATTAAGCATGGAATCAATTCAACACAATGGTAATGGCCTATACAGTACGCAGAACATAACGTCTCATCAAAATTAGCCAAGCTCCACTTATTGCGCTATTAGCCATCTTGGACCACCATATATCCAAAGCACCATTACCACACTTCGTACCCACTAGCTATTGCAAGTTGCCAAACTGCTTCATTTACTATCACACGAGTGTGTGACTTAGTTGCCCACGGGCCTGTCGACAATTTTGAAGGAACTCGAAGCCCCGATAGCATGTCCGTGCAGCAGAGAGTCGTCTATCAACCCCTACATTCCTGATACATTTAGCTCGAGTCTTCGGATCCCCTCAGCCTCTGGTCTATCTAACTTCCTGCAGGTGTGCCATGCTGACTTTAGTTGGCCCCGGGGCTATGGCCATGCTACTGCTGGATCGCGCGCGCGCGCGCACACGCACACGCACACGCACACACACACGCACACACACACACACACACACACACACACACACACACACACACACACACCATACACACACACACACACACACACACACACACACACACCCGCACGCACATGCATGGGCATGCACGCATGCACACACACAGGGGATTGGTTGTCCGGGGTTGAATCTAATACAGTGGTATTTTCATGTTTCCCTGCCAAAAGCAAGCCCACAGCTCTGTGTGTGTGTGTGTGTGTGTGTGTGTGTGTGTGTGTGTGTGTGTGTGTGTGTGTGAGAATGTGTGTGTTTTAATAGAGTAAAGTCAAGGTCAACACTTTGTAGTGCAGGACTGACTGGTACAAGTAAACACACTCCGCATCCAGAGAAACACACACGCCATAAATTAAAATTTCAGCGCAGTTTGACATTTGGGAAGAAAACATACTTAGCATTTGGCCTTAGTCAGCACATTTGTTTCGCGTCGTCCACAAGAGAGCGGTGAAATTAATCGTTGTGTCGTCTAGCCATCTACCTTGCTTAATGTACTGAAAAGTATAATTTGGAGAATTCAACCCTAAGTCCTTTTTACATTTGTTTTGTTTACTGTAATCCACAGAAAACATCGGGGAAAATGTATGTTTTTGTGTGTGTGTGTGTGTGTGTGTTGTGTGTGTGTGTGTGTGTGTGTGTTTGATTGTTTGTTTGTTAGCTAGCTAGCTAGTTAAGGGCTAGTTAACAGTTAGTTAATGTTATTAATGACATGTTTCACCTCGCATTCAGGCATGCTTCCTATAGTTAAACATATGATTTGGAGGATTCAACCCAAATCATTTGTATGTTTGCTTTATTTATTTATTTATTCAGCATAATCCGTGCAGAACATCCACCAGACAGAAATGTATGTGTTTTTGCGTGTTTATTTTTAGTAAGCTACTTAACGTAAAGGACGTCTTTCGTCTAGATTGGTATCTGAGATTATCTATCAAATGACACTATTGCATTAAGGTGCCATTATGATGCACTAACAGCTAAGGTCTCTGCTGTTGGGATTATCATACATTAAGTTGGTACTTGGTGTGATTCCAGGAGGATTCCCGATTGGCATCAGCCGTGGACACATGAAGGTCACAGGCGGAAGGAGTAGGATCACATGATCAGAGAGTACAACTGGTGATCACATGTTATCATCACTAAACCAAGGGAGAGTAGAGAGTCTAGCCGGGTCTAATTGACACGTTTACAAAATCAAAGATGTCAAACTCTCTGCGACTTGAATGGCTGTCTCCGTTTCATCAAGCCATTTGTATCCTCTCCTTAAGGCCGGGCGCTGCTATAATTAAAACACCCTCACACCACCAGCCTGCCCATCACCAGATCAGAGCCACACTTGAAATGTGAAATATGAAATGCTTTATCATGCCACCTCAATCAGTGTCGGTCGGGGTCAAAAACTCAAACGGAGGTCTCTAGTGAAGCTGTTGTTCTCTTCTTCTTCTTCTTCTTCTTCTTCTTCTTCTTCTTCTTCCTATCAGACTGCAACGGTTTGATCTCAGCTGATTTAATCTAATAGAAATCAACCTCTTCTTCGAGAGAAGGCTTGTTGGAAACCAGAAGACAACGCGGTTGCGGTCGGCACACGTTTTTTCCTTCTCGTGTGCCGCGGGTTCGAGGCCTAACCCCAACCTCATGGTCACGCAGCCACACTTTTTTTTGTAATCTTAAACACGCATACGCACAGGTATGCGTGCATGGACAGCTTCGCAGAGACCAAGCAGAACGACATGGCCCGGTTAAGATTAGTGAACCGTTTAACCTGGCGCCCAATCAGACACACTCAGTGTGTGAGTGTGTGTGCGTGTGCGTGTGCGTGTGCGTGTGTGCGTGTGTGCGCGTGTGCGTGCGTGCGTGCGTGCGTGCGTGTGTGTGCGTGCGTGTGTGTGTGGCGTGTGTGTGCGTGTGTGTGTGTGTGTGTGCGCGCACCACCAGACACCTCACACACCCACACGCAGGTCGACTGAGGTTGTTGCACAACTGTATTAGCGCTAAATGTTTTGAATACTTTGGAGATTTTAATGCATTCTTATCTCTTTACTCTGTTGACTTTAAGATTAAGTTTAGGTATGCATCAGACACACATGCACGCACACGCACGCACGCACGCACGCACACACACACACACACACACACACACACACACACACACACACACACACACACACACACACACACACACACACACACACACACAGAACCCATTTCATGCTTGTGCACACACATAATGGCACAGACATTAACGGAGGCCAAAATAAACAACGTGGAAGACGGTGGTTAGTTTGTTAAACAGTTCACACAGACAGTCAGACCCTTTTTCTTTTTTAGCTTGACCTTCAACATGGATGCATTGTTTTGGTTCTATAAATAATTGTGGCAGTATTTGATAATAATCTACAGCTTATTTTAGAACGGAAGCTTGAGGCCGAGATGCGTGGCGAATGCTCTGACAAAAGAGTAAAAATAGGGGGGAAAAACGACTAAAGTAATACACAGAGCTATTGATTACTTTCAGGTTGACAACGCTATTGCCAGGACTTGTGACACTGAGAGCCATATTTCCACATGCCGCATTTCAAAAACATGCCATTTAGACTGGCCATGCAGGGTAAGCTAGATTTTGAAAGTATTTAGCAAATTAAAAGAATCTCACCCTTCCCTTCAGGCCTCCTTCCAAAGTCATTCCCCCCCCCCCAGAACACAAGACCTCGCTAGCTTTAGCGATAGGTCTGCCAGGCCTTCTGGAACACTCTAGTTATGAGTGATGAGTGCATGGGAGGAGTAGGTATAAAGAGCACAGGTAGACAGACGAGCAGACCGTCCAATCATTCAATTCGGGCCAAATGACTGGAGTGCTCGGACAGCCTCATAACAGACCTGCGACAGCCACATATACCGATGTGTTTTGTCAGAGCAGTTGAGTTATTGATTGCTGTGTGTGGGGATGTAAAGATGATTTCGCGAAATGCGACAAAAGAATGCTTCTCCCTGAAGAACCCCTGGCTTGTCTTCACCAATGTTCTGTTGGGCTGCACGGACAAATTATGTTTCCATCCATGCTACAGAAAGCACAATGCTTAACCCTGGAGATCATACAGCACTGCAGTGAAGGTCCCTGTGTTTACCTATACCAGATGTAACTTTTCAGTTATTGTCTCTCTCTCTCTCTCTCTCTCTCTCCCGCTCTCCCTCTCTCCCCCTTCTTTTTAATCAAAAGCTTTTTTTGCCCAGCCCTTTGAGTAAATATTATGTAGCAGAGTGCTGCAGGGACACCAATGAAGGCAAGACACAGACATCCAAGGGGTAAAAAAAAAACCTATTTTAACCGAGAATAAAAGTATTACCTCAAGCTGTAATATGATCGTCCACGTGTGTCACATGGTCATTGTATTGAAAATAGTTAATCATTAACAGAGACGTCAACACAAACACATTAATCATCACACATTAATATTCAAACACACACACACACACACAGGATGTTTGCATCTGATTAAAATGGCAGTTCTGATGGATTTGGTGTCACAGTAATAATTATGTCAAAGTGGTCACTGTGCTTGGGACCTCGGGCTCCTTACAATGCATGTGCACACATGCGTACATACATGCACTTTATAGTGCATATTAGCATTTTATGTACATGTTTAAACCTATGTCTAAACATGGATGAACACATCAGTACCGATACCATTTGTGAAACTGAAGCATTGCCCTTAAAATGTGTTGTTGGTAATGTAGACAGTTATAAAGACAACTGAGGGCATTTACCTCTCAGTTGCATTTCATACATCTGTGATTGACAAGTGAGACGGATTCCTCGAGCCAATCACAGAGAAGTTGCCCGATTGGTCAGAAATGAGCCGGCGGCGGTCTTAAATTGAAATGGGCTCAGACGGCGGCAGGTGCAATCTAATTGTAACAGAAATTGTCCGAGAGCATTTCACTCAATTGGAGCAGACGGATGGATGGCGATGCCATTCCTAACAAATGACACTCTAAAACATCCTAAATCTAACCTGCAGCATCTTTAATAAGAAACATTAGACGGGCCTCAATCATTCGTCGACCCCCGCATAGTTTGTCCTGTGACTTCTGTCGATCGTCCAGACGTTGTTAATCCTGCTCTGGATCGCGCAGATCACACGCCGCGCTATTGGACGCTAACAGGGCCGCCCATTTTCCAAATGGGTTACACATGTTTCCGTGTCGTGAGACAACAACACATCGAGGAAAGGGAGGGGACGGGCCGCCGATTAATGTGTCACACGTAGAGGGGGGGGAGCGAACTCCCCCACAATAAACACCTCCTCGACCGGCGTCCGCCATTAACCGCACCG
Source organism: Urophycis tenuis (assembly GCA_036785325.1). Lineage (NCBI taxonomy): Eukaryota > Metazoa > Chordata > Actinopteri > Gadiformes > Phycidae > Urophycis > Urophycis tenuis. The sequence continues at coordinate 25,002 of JAXIVH010000394.1, forward strand.
CGTTCACACCGCAAGCAAGCAACAGCCTGGGAAAAAAAAAAAAACGCCGGCCTTTCGGTTGAGAAAAGGTCAACGTTGTGCGCTCGCCGGACCGTGTCCATCCCCGGGAGTGTTCTGCCACGGCCGCCGGGGGGTGTTAATAATATAGAGGAGAGGAGACCTTGTGCGTCTCGGTGCAGATAACGCGGGGTTGGGAGTCGGGACGATGGCGGCGGGATGCTTTGGCTACGCGGGGGCGCAGCGGAGAATAGTAATGTAACGGAAAGGCAGACGTTGCCTCTCAGACGAAACACTTATCCTCCGCACGGCCGCGCCGGTGACGCCGCGCCGCGCATGCAGCGTTGACAAGTAGTACACACACCCATACAGACACGCAGACACACGCACACAGACACACACACGCACACACGCACACACAGACACACACACACATACACATGCACACACGTTATTACCGGATCTCCCCTCCCAGGGAATTCCCAAATACACATGTTCCAGATGCACTTTCTACCCCATGACCACCCCCTTTCCACACGCACACACACACACACACACGCACACACACTCACACACTCACACACTCACACACACACATAGACATTTGGCAGTGAGTCCCTTTCCTCCCTTCAGAGAGACAATAGGGTGGGGACCACTTAGACGGCCTCACACTAAGGAAGCATATGTTTGTGTGGCCGTGTGTGTGTGTTTGTGTGTGTGTGCGTGCGTGTGTGTGTGTGTGGGCAGGCATTGCCTGTGTGTGTGTATGCGTGTGTGTGTGTGTGTGTGTATGCATGCGAGGGCATGCGCATGTCTGTCCATGGGTGTGTATGGGCATGCATGTGTGCGTGTGTGTGTGTGGGCGTGTGCGTGTGTTCGTGTGTGTGTGTGTGCGTGTGCTCATGGCCTCTGTAATGTTGAGTCATGGAGCGGTGGACGGAGAGCACTTATGAAATGATGGCCCATTGGAGGCTAATGGAGAGGAGGTGACGGGGGAGGACGGCGGGGCGAAGCACAGAAGATGTCAGAGAGTTTAAACTCCTCTCAGGACTGGCGGGAGAGAGGAGGGAGAGGAGGGGGAGGAGGAGGAGGAGGCGCGGCCTCTGAGGGGCGAGGCGTTTAAGCCGGGGAGATATGGAAGGTTAAGAGAGCAGCCGCTCCCCCCGGTCGTTATTCTGCCCCGTCAGCCCGCACTAAAGAGGGGGACGGACGGGCGGACGGGCCGACCGGAGGGAGGGACGGACAGGACGGGGAGAGACGCCAGCGGGGACGAGGGACACGCGGACGCCGGAACGGAGCCGGAGTCGTGGCCGTCATTGGTAGAGCGAGGGAGGCGCGTGTTGTTGTCGGGCAGGAGAGCGAGGGCACAGGGACGAGGGGTGAGTGAAACGCCAATAAAAGGGAATAGTAAGGGCAGAGAGAGAGAGAAAGAGAGAGAGAGAGAGAGAGAGAGAGAGAGAGAGAGAGAGAGAGAGGGAGGAGGCGGCAGAGAGAGGCAGCACGTGATGGAGACAGCTCCTTTTAAAGCGCCAAGGCAGCCGGACATGGTGGGAGCAGATAAAAGGAGAAAAAAAAGGAGGAATAGAGGATGAAAGACACTGGTTGAACTGAAAAAAAAGGGATGGGCAGGGAAATAAGAGCTGAATGGAGATACAGAGATCCTGGAGTTTTGGTGAAGATGGAAGGGGAGAGAACGCAAAAGAGCCATAAGCTCAGAAGAAAGGTCTGGTTTGAGGATGAAACGGGGAGAACAGTTGGAAGAAAGAAAGACAGCGAGTTGGGTGTGAATGAGGAGAGAGGAGGTGAAAGGTCATGAAGATAGAGAGAACACAGCACGGGAAACAATGACACGCCCCCCCCCCCCCCCATCAAAGCGATCGACGGCTCCAGGTCTAGAAAAACGGCGAACACAGCCAGCGATGTCCAGGTGGCTCACAGCGCATAGATTCTGCTCGTTAGCACAAGCGGAATCCCAACCGTTGAACATACTTTTTTTTTTTTTTTTTACTTTCCAAAAACTTGCAAGTCCCTCGCCGGAATATTAAAGCATGCAGTTATAGTGCTGACTAAACGCTTCCCCCCCACAACGAGAGAGAGAGAGAGAGAGAGAGAGACTGATGTGTGATGTGAGGAGGGAGCGAGAGGGAGAGAGAGAGAGAGAGAGAGAGAGAGAGAGAGAGAGAGAGAGAGAGAGAGAGAGCTGGTGAGTCAGTCAGAGACAGTCAACAAGATGGATAATATCCGTCGGTATGGATAATATCTGGATAATATCCGTCGGTATTTTCCTTCAAGCCTTTGTCGTTAAACATATTATGTTGAGGAGAACATATTATACACATTATGTTTAACGACAAAGGCTTGAAGGAAAATACCGGTGTGAGTGTGAGGCGGCGAAGATGCAGAAACAAGGCAGAAAATTAGGCCGGGGCCTAGGCGGGGGGGGGGGGGGGGGGGGGGGAAGGCCTGACAGACAGACGTACGGCGAGAAGGACAAAATACATG
>JAXIVH010000394.1:32500-37500 GCA_036785325.1 Urophycis tenuis
ATCTTAGGGTGATTCTTAGGGAAACTTTCACATTCTGAGCAGTAAAATCAAAGCATCTATGCCTGATATCACAACAATACTGGCAACAATACTGGCCACAGTATCAGACTTGTCAATATAGTGGTGATACAAACTGAACTATCGTAATACCTTTAAATCAGAAAGGAGCTACCTCCAGGCACAAATCAACATGATGGCAAGAAGATTATCATTTGGGATATTAGGATGGGTTTTTCCTGAACACTACAATATTAATAGTTTTTTTTTTCTTATTTTCGCTTCCAATGAAAATACAAATCAGTCAAATTTATCTCTGTTTTCTAACTTTGGTGAGCAATCAACTTTTAACTTGTTGAGTCGCAAAACCAATGATGGTGATGATTGGCATCAGTCTGTGGCTGCTGGTGAGATAGAACTCTGTTTGCACGCCTCCAAATGCAAGAGTCAACCGTCATTTCGTCAGCAGACATTCCCACAGTGTAGAGCAAAGGGATGGTCAAACTGTGTGCCTCTTAAACCCAGAGCACAGAGAAATCATTCCTTGGTCTTAATATCTTATCATCATCTTCAACAGGAAGCCTATGATGATGTAAAGTAAGCTTACTGAATGATTTTAGCATCGTTTTTTTTGCTCAACCCGATCAAAATCAAACCGATCCACATAATTTACACATCGTTTCTGCGACTAAAAATACCAACCTACAAGTTCACAAATCAGAAATACAACCTCAAATCATTAAAGATTTGACCGCACTTACAATACATTATTGTGAAATTGAAGCATTGCAGTAATTCTTAATTGCACGGTATGCCAGTATGTGTTTGTGTGCCTGTGTGTGTGTGTGTGTGTGTGTGTGTGCGTGTGTGTGTGTGCGTGTGCCTGTGTGTGTGCTAATGTGCCTGTATGTGTGTCTTTGGTGCAGGGCTAATTGATTGTCCTTGTCAGGCCTGCTGTGCGGGGCTGCAGTAGCTGTCAGCAGGAGCCAACTGCTACTCTAACAAGCCTTAAACACAGTCCTTGGAAAAACACACACACACACACACACACACACAAAGAGTTCAGCACTAGCGCACAAAGTAAAAGCACAAAGTAAAAGATAGAGTTGCATGAATAATGTTAGTAATCTAACTCTCTCAGCGTTTTCGCCTTTATATTGTTTATGACTCATGCTACATCACACACGGTAATGTGTCTGTGTGTGTGTAAGAAACTCACATGGACATGTATGTCGCTTTTTGATACAAAAGTGTACGACTCAAAATGGCCCCCGCAGTGTGAAAATGTGCATTGTATAACGTTGTCCATGATTGATTCATTGATTCAACCCTGTTGATTCCCACTCACTTGGACAACATTATATAGATACACAGTGTGAAGCGTTGATCAAGATTGTTTCAATTGAAAATGTTTACCCTGATAGTGAGCTTAACCACACCTCGTCACACCTCTACTTAATGTATAAATACATACCATAATGTATTATGTGTTATATCGCCTCATGTTGCCATTGCTAGTTCACAGCACATCACAATCATCATGCATTTTCCAGTAGCAGCCAGTCCTGAAATACAACATTATGAATATGTCTCTAATTAGTATCTGCTGTTAACGAGCTCATAGAGAGAGCAGAGGCAGAAAGCTGATTTTTTATAAATTGTTGTGATGAATCACTGTTTCCTACATACAAATGAAACCAAACTAGAAGACAGTGAAGAGGCTTAAGTCAGGTTTAAGATTGAAGAGTAGTCTTAAGACTAAAACATTAGGATCCCAGAGACTGTTCCCCTCGTATAAAGTCATCAGAATTAACTCATTGTCATTTTTGCACTAAACCTGTTTTAAAAGAGGACTCAAGTTCTGAACACCACGGTGACTGTGTGGCAGATTTAGTCCACCATTGTAACGCGTTCCATCTTTATATGGCCATACTTCATGAGGCTATGAAGCATTAATGGGAATCGATTATGTAGTCTGTTCTCATCTTTGTCTTGGAGCTTGATGTCCTCTCTGTGCAACACTGGCTCCTAATGAGTCCCACAGCCTCGAACCAGCTCCATATTCATGGAAGTCAGTGTGTGTGTGTGTGTGTCTGTGTGTGTGCGCGTGCGTGCATGTGTGTGTGTACGTGTGCGCGTGTGTGTGTTTGTGTTTGTGTGCATGTGTGTGACGTTGGAAGCTATTTGTGCTTGTGTTTGGGTTTTTTTTTTTTTTGTTCGTGTATACTGACATACAAATATGAATACTGCGGTGTGCACAGTGCCTTTAATTCATTGTTTGTGCGTGCGTCTGTGTGCGTGTCTCTTGCCCGCAAGAGCCAGTCAAGCAGTCAGCGCATAATACACACTGACCTGTCCGCTGTGCTGACTCAGCCAAGGTTAGCTGCCTCTGCATTATTCAGCAAACTCAGCCAGGGTGCTAAATGCAAGGAGGTCACCACAGAGGAGGTTAGCATGCTAAGTAGACAACCAGGAGGCGTAAGGAATGAGAATGTTGGACAGTAAACCATGCAACAAAAAACAACCCCAAAAGGATCATCACAAAGATTGCAGGTCAAAGCCCTAAAGTGATTAGCTCTTTTGAAGCTATCAATATGATGGCATTTCAGGGACGGAAGCCCAGTGTGCTGCACAATTGACAGATAATGACAATTATTATTTTCCGCGCTAAATATAGCTAAATAGCTTGGAGCATGAGTGGTGATGCTAAATTCAGACAAAGTTGCAGACAACAGTCGGATGAACAGAGAGATGCAACTATTTATTCTCTATGCAGAACAGCTGATTGACAACAGCAGAGAGGTGGTGGGTGATGCAGTGTCAGCTGATAGCGGGGAGAGAGACCGAAGGGACACACCTGGCATCACACATGTCCACCGTTCTGATGTGGAAATTATGCAGACGTGCATAAGTTTTATACAGCAGCAAAGGATGTCACCGTTATTATCAAGAGAGTGCAGGTTTTTTAGTCATTTTTGGTTTGAATTAATAGAGACCATGATTGTGGTTCGATGTACAATTGAGGTTTGGTATAATTGTTGAAATGGTGAAGTGGAACATGTAACTGTACGTGTACTTAATTGTATAATTGGTTTGGATCACGGCGCCAGCTGTGTGCAGCTTTTGTCATTCCTAGCGGTAGCGAACAAGAGATTAGACGCGTGGCATTTAAGTGTTAGTACTCGCATCTCCTGTGTTGACGTCGCTAGCTCTCAGACAAAACGAGACACAATGGAAGAGTAGTCCAGGAGAGTCAGATCCAACTCCACTGTTTTGATTTGGCTCCTCGCGACGACACCATCGCGACGGAAACCAAAGTGTTTCAAGCTGGCTAAATGACGTTCGCGGCTTGTGTCCCACCAACGTGAAAGCAAGTGAAACAGTGTTGGAACAGTGTTTGGGCTGCAAAGCACTATTCCAACCCTGTCTTTGCAGAAGCATTCACAATCCATGCATTAATCAAGCGGCGCCTGCCAAAGCCCAAATATCAACCGTCAATCATCCACCGCTGTTGATTGCCGTGCGGCGGGCCATCGTGCATTCAAATCCCCGAGCCTGAGTCCAAACTCTGGCTGAGCAAACACCGAACAGCAGGTTGTTTAGAGACTTCCTGGTGTATAGCGGTAGCCACTTGTTAGCTAGGATTCTGCCGTGTAAACACACAGCCGGTGGCGAGGCTAAACTTGAAGGCAGCGTGAAGCTGCTGTGTGCCGTCCAACTCAACGCAAACACAAGGAGGCACAATTACTATAACGGCCCTGAAAAAGATTAACATTATGTCTTCTAAAAGAGTATATGGTTTTGACACCATATAGGCCTTCTCTTTTTTAGCTGAATAACGGAAAATATATATAATAAATAATATTCTGGCTGTTACCGCCGGTTTTCCATCCCCCTCTTGCGCGATGGGAACGTTCTCGGTGTAGCGGCAGAGTGCAGTTCATCATTCACATCTTTGCAGCCATTAGGGTAATTCATCCCCATCAACATGCGTCGAATCACCCATACCTGAGAGGTACTTATGGAAGCTAAGTGGCTAAGGCTAATCAAAGACCCAGGAGGGCCGTGAAGACCCACTGCGGGCGATGTTATGGTGCCGTCTAAAAATGTGCCGGCCCAAAATTGGACGGCGCGACTCGGGGTTAGTGAGTCAGAGCAATTTGCGGATGTCTGCAATCTTTTTTTTTTTTCTTCTTTTTTTTCCCGCCTTTGAAATATATGATAAACAGGAGATGATGATCCGATCGGAACATTCGGACGCGTGTCACGGAACGGCGCGAGCGCGACGCTGCATCTTTGTGTGCCGTCACTCCCTCTCGCACACATACAAAATGCACCACTTTGTTTATTTATGAGGCTTAATCAGACATGCTCTTTGGTGGAGGCCGTGTTTGATGTATCGAGCTGCTGCAGATGCATGAAAGTATATTGTTGACTGTTCACACTGCTCGCACTCGCAGTACAGAGCCTTGGCACTCGTTGCACTCGTTCTCTCCCGTCTCTCGCCCGTTGTTTGTCGTCTCTTTCGTGACGTCTTTCACTCGCTGCTTTGCACGACGCCCTCGGCCGTACGGTCTCCTCTCTCCGGAATCTTCCGGCGTCAAGAGAGAGAACTGGCTTCGACGAAGGCCGACGCAGAAGACGACCTCGGACCGCAGATACATACAAGCGTGAGACAAGGCGGCGTTTTTCTTTCCTGCCATGTCTCTCTCTCTCTATGTCTTTCTCTTTCTCTTTCTCTTTCTCTCTCTCTCTCTCTCTCTCTCTCTCTCTCTCTCACGCTCGCTCGCTCGCCCAGGCGGGTTTCATAACACGGCCACTTCTAATGGAGAACATGCGAAAACGATGAATGATCAGACGAGAGGAAGTGGAGGAAATCTTATTCTGCTCACTTCCTCCTCGCGGTTCCTCTCTCCTCACCGCAGCCGTTGCCTGAATTCAACGCCGATTCAAACGCCGGGGGGGGCTGAAAGAGAAACGCTGGGGGGGCCGCAGACGCCTAC
>JAXIVH010000394.1:47500-52500 GCA_036785325.1 Urophycis tenuis
AGATGCGAGCGCAGCAGACCTTCGGCCCACCGGGCAGTTACAGGAAACGGCGCAGGAAGGGTCGAACCCGTTTCACCAAAAACATCGGCCCTCCTTTTTTTTTCCCCCCCCGGAGTCCCGGACTCCGGTGGCGGGGGGGGGGTTAAGGTTAGGGGTTCGGGTTACGGTGAGGGATTCATGGGCTGAGCCATCCCATAATCCCACGGTTGTTGCCCGCGGTGTTCACAGGTTCGAGGGCCTATCTCGTCCCCAGGGACCGTTTTAAAACGTTTCTGCCTTTTGATTTGTTTTGGTGAATAAAAACCTTTCCTATCTTACTTTATTTATTTTTTTCAATTTCTCCCCACCCCGACCTCCATCTCCTGGCTACACTGCGGCTGCCCCCCCCCCCCCCTTTGGTACTTAATACACAGCGATCCAGCACCAGATATCCAGCATTAGCACTGTTTACAGCCACTAACGTTACTCCTGGTAATATATGGCCGGTGTCACCGCCTAGCTGCACATCACTACTCCAAAGGGCCTGAAGAAGATGGAGGAGGAGGAGGAGGAGGAGGAGGAGGAGGAGGGCGGAGATGATTCAGAGGAGATAGAGGGGAGGTCTGAAGGAGTGTGGGAGCGAGAGATAGGGAGAGATGAAGTGATGAGGTGGGAGTGTGTGTGTGTGTGTGTGTGTGTGTGTGTGTGAGGGTAGAGGGGGGGCGGGGGGGAGCTTAATCATAGTTTTGTTTTCAGGGTTTCATGGTGCTATAACTTTAATATGCATGTAGCTCTCTCGCCGCCAAAATCACACACACTTCAGAAAATACAGCCTTGTCAGCCATACTGCAAGATGAAGAGGGGCCGTGTGTGTGTGTGTGTGTGTGTGTGTGTGTGTGTGTGTGCGTGTGCATGTGCGCATGCGTGTGTGTGTGTGTGTGGGGGGGGGGGGGGGGGGGGGGGTGCATTTAAATTGCAATTTGCCGTGATTCCAAAAGTGCATAATGGTGACAATCTAATAAGGAGAAATGTGTTTGGTTTCCCTCAAAAAAAAAAAAATACTGTATATATATCAAGGATTATGACATGTCACACACAATCAAGCATGCTACCTTCATGTGTCCTTTGCTCCTGTCATTCTTCAGTCGTTTCAAACACACCATTCTATCCTCTCTATAACTCTTATACGCATATAATACCTGATATAAAACGTCATTACTTAATACCTCCATAATAAGATTCATCCCAAATACCAAATCTTATACTGAGCAAATATTATTGGCCTCATCAGTGGCTTTTCTCACTGACAAAACCAAACAACCATATTTAATCTAACATTTACCTTCAGCTGGTGGAAATGGCTAATCTAAAAACACCCAAGGCATGCAAAACAGAGGTGGCAATGTTTTAGTGTCCTTTCTGAACAATTTAGGTATTTGTTGCCAACAGTATAATGATGCTTGTAAAGTATATCTCCACCATCTGACACAATTTTAAATGAAGTACTTAATTGTTTTATTGCTGGTCCTAAAGTCTATTAGCATTGCCATTAAAGGCTCTCCTCTCTTTTGCGTCAGGTCATGTTTGTCACAGGTGAGGGATCAAAGTTTCAGCAAGAAAGTGTAATGTTGACAAACTGGTGAGGCTGAGCTTTGATTTGCACTTATTTCTGACCCCCCGTCATTCATTTTTACAATTTCCGGTCGTATTATGGGATTAGATTGCCGTATTGTAGAGGGAAAAGGAAATACATTGAATATATTAAAAGCCTTGCTAATGAACGTAAGCGCCGCTAGCTGGGTTTAATCAGAACCAAACAGGGTTAATCAAGAAACATTCACTAAGCGGCAGGTAGTTGGGAACCTCATAAAATATCACTACACTCACGACTGGGAATGTAATTGAATCGTGTCTATGTGTGCGCAGCGCAGTGGAGTACCACACGCAAGGCACAATCAATTATCAATTATCAATATCCATTCCATTAATCAATCACTTAATTGGACATTATTAGCATACATTATCACCAGTGGAAAAATTAACCTGGAGAAAAACGAGCAGTTGAAAGTTGGGAGTTATATCCAACACTGGAAACATTGCAATAGATGGCACCAGTTAAGGTTTTTTTTGTAATAATTACCCATGGCGATGTTAGACTTTGTCCATCACAGAAACCACAGCCATGTCTCCATTTTGGAAATAAACGGTGAAGTACAGTACAACAACAAAGGTGACAGTTGGAAACTAGTAGCTCACTACTAGTAGCTCACTAGTAGTGTGCTACTAGTGACTTCATCACAAAACAAAACCTTTCCATCTGACAAACAGCGTTAATCCTAAAGCAGACCTGCACTCACGTCAGGGAACTCAAGCAACGTTCTCCTGCAGTTTAACATCCTCACACATCAAATGAGTGTTTTCGCTTAAAACACATTGTGTCGTTTAGTGTTCGTTTCAAACACATTGGCATTCGCGTCCACCACTCCAGCATCTAAACACCGTATAGATGCGTTTTGTTGAACCTCCTGTAAAAGTGGTCTCTCACATCCCACGGGTCGTAGCCCACCTAACGAACACCGTAACCCCCCCCCCCCCCCCCCCCACTCAACAGACATGTATCGCAAGGACGAGGTGCTGGAGGTCACCACGGAGGGCGGCTCCATCTCCAGCCCCCGCTACCCCAGCTCCTACCCCCGCAACCTGCTGCTGTCATGGAAGCTGGTGGCGCCGCCCGGGCTGCCGCGTGCACATTGAGTTTGACGCCCGCTTCGGCCTGGAGGAGTCCGAGAACGGCGTGTGCAGGTAGGGGGGGGGGGGGGGCTGCTGCTGCCGCCACCGCCACCGCCGCCGCCGCTGCTACGTGGGTGAATGGGCGCATGGCGTGAAACGGCCCGCGCTGTAGATACAAAAGAAATACATGCATTTTCGCCATGGTATGGAGCATCCATCTTGGGCCTCGCATGGCGCTGATGGTGTAGCGCTGTTGGCTGTTAGCTGCTAACCATTGATCGGGGGGTTAGAGAGCTTAAATAATGCATCCCGGTTAAACGAGGTGGGCTATGCCTGAGGACGAAAGGACGAGTTAAGGGAGCGCGGGAATCCCATACAAAGACGTCGGGAGGAGAGAGGAGACGGGAGGCACGAGGAGGTGCTGTGAAGCCTTGTAGAACGACGGCCGGAGAAAGTTTTCTTTTTGTCGGGCGGAGGCGCCGCTTGTCCTTGAGGTTTAGGGGATTTTTAAATCTCTGTTTGCGATTCAGCTGTCTCCGTAAGCACTTTGCAGAGGAGGACGGAGAGAGGAGGAGGAGGAGGAGGAGGGAGGGAGGGAGGGGGGGTGAGGATAGAGTGAGGAAAGGAGAGGTGTGAGACAAGGTAAGGGGAGGTAAGAAATCATGAGCCAAAGGAATGTGTGTGTGCATGTGTGTGTGTGTTGATGTGTTCACTGAGCCACTGCCGTAGCGTGGCTGCTGTTAAAGGGAGCGTTTTTAAAACTGGAGGCCGTCTTTCAACGTGCCCCGCTCGTCTCCATCCTACAGCCCGCACACCTCCAGCCTCGCCCCTCCCCGCCCTCTACCTCTTCCCCCTCCCCCACCCCCCCCCCCCCCCCCCTCTCTCTCTCTCTCTCCCGGCTAATCCACCGCTGCGCTCTCTCCCGGGCGGGCGCCGCCGCCCCCCTCTCTCTCTCTCTCTCGTCTCCCCAGGTATGACTTTGTGGAGGTGGAGGACCAGTCGGAGACCAGCACCATCAGCTGGGGCCGCTGGTGCGGCCAGAAGGCTCCGCCCAGCGTCAACTCCAGGACCAACACACTGAGGGTCACGCTGCGGTCAGGACGAGACTACTTTGTGGCCAAGCCGGGCTTCAGGGTGTACTACAGTGCGCTGGTGAGGAACCCCCCCCCCCCCCCCCCCCTCCCCTAGCCCTCCCCCACCATGCACTGGACACACCCCCCCACCGCGTGCAGGACGCCGGCCCACTTCCTGTATGTGTGTGCGTGTGCGCGCTGGGTGCGCCGCGGAAGGCGTGTGGCGCAGGATGCGCAGGTCGTCTCTGTGTGTGGTCTCCACGCGTAAATGTTTACGCCCAACAACAACAACAAAAAAACAGGGAACAAAAATATCACCCCGAGATGTCTGTGTACGTGTGAGTGTGTGTGGGTGTGTGTGAGAGAGAGAGAGAGAGAGAGAGAGAGAGAGAGGAGAGAGAGAGAGAGGGGGGGGGGGGGGGAGAGAGAGAGAGAGAGAGAGAGAGAGAGAGAGAGAGAGAGAGAGAGAGAGAGAGGGGGGGAGGGAGGGAGGGGAGGGAGGAGTGAGGGCATGTGTGCAAAAAAGAAAGTAAGGGGGTGTGTGAGAGAGAGAGAGAGAGAGAGAGAGAGAGAGGGGCGGGGCTTTTGAGTGGCGGCCGTGGTGATTGGAGGTGACCCGGCCATCGTGCGCATTTCCACTGAACACCATCAGAGAAACGTTTGCACATTGGTGTGTAAGACGTGGCGTGTATGTCGGCGACAATAAATCACTTTGGCCGTGGCCGGAAAAAAAAAAAAAAAAACTACTGAGACGATAACAGCGAGAAATGAAACTCATGAGAAATAGTTTTTTTTTTTTTTTTTTTTAATTCCCCTGGCATTGGGTTCAAACAGCGCCCAGAGGCGGGACAGTGTGCACCCTCACCCTCACCACTGCAGGTGGAGGCTGATGGGCGGTGATAGCCAGGGGCTGATGATGAGGAAGGGGGGGGGGGGGGGGGGTGCTGCGTGGCAGATGAAGAGGTTGGCCTGCCTCGTTCTCCTCCCGCACGCCCACCCGGCAGTAGAGGGCAAGCTGGGTGGACAGGCTATGGGAGGGAGGGAGGGGAGAGAAAGGGTTCTTTAAAGGCTGTCAAATAAGAGGATAAGGAGATTATCTTTGTCATGTTGTCAGCTGGAGACGGGAGGAAGTAAGAGAGTGAGAGAGAGAGAGAGAGAGAGAGAGAGAGCGAGCGAGAAAGAGAGAAAGAGAGAGAGAGAGAGAGAGAGAGAGAGCGC
>JAXIVH010000394.1:62032-64532 GCA_036785325.1 Urophycis tenuis
TTTTTGAGGGAAACCAAACACATTTCTCCTTATTAGATTGTCACCATTATGCACTTTTGGAATCACGGCAAATTGCAATTTAAATGCACCCCCCCCCCCCCCCCCCCCCCCCCCACACACACACACACACACACGCATGCGCACATGCACACGCACACACACACACACACACACACACATACACACACACACACCACGCCCCTCTTCATCTTGCAGTATGGCTGACAAGGCTGTATTTTCTGAAGTGTGTGTGATTTTGGCGGCGAGAGAGCTACATGCATATTAAAGTTATAGCACCATGAAACCCTGAAAACAAAACTATGATTAAGCTCCCCCCCCGCCCCCCCCCCCTCACCCTCACACACACACACAAACACACACACACACACACACACACAACACACACACACACACACACACACACTCCCACCTCATCACTTCATCTCTCCCTATCTCTCGCTCCCACACTCCTTCAGACCTCCCCTCTATCTCCTCTGAATCATCTCCGGCCTCCTCCTCCTCCTCCTCCTCCTCCTCCATCTTCTTCAGGCCCTTTGGAGTAGTGATGTGCAGCTAGGCGCTGACACCGGCCATATATTACCAGGAGTAACGTTAGTGGCTGTAAACAGTGCTAATGCTGGATATCTGGTGCTGGATCGCTGTGTATTAAGTACCAAGGGGGGGGGGGGGGCAGCCACAGTGTAGCCAGGAGATGGAGGTCGGGGTGGGGAGAAATTGAAAAAAATAAATAAAGTAAGATAGGAAAGGTTTTATTCACCAAAACAATCAAAAGGCAGAAACGTTTTAAAACGGTCCCGCAGGAATGGACGGCCGGCGGCAGCCAGGCAACAGCCTGGGGACGAGATAGGCCCTCGAACCCGTGAACACCGCGGGCAACAACCGTGGGATTATGGGATGGCTCAGCCCATGAATCCCTCACCATAACCCAAACCCCAAACCCCTAACCTTAACCCCCCCCCCCCCCCCGACTCCGGGGGAAAAAAAAAAAAAGGAGGGCAGATGTTTGCGGTGAGACGGGTTCGACCCCTTCCTGCGCCGTTTCCTGTAACTGCCCGGCGGTCTGCTGCGCTCGCATTTAGAGACCCCTCGCTTGCTGGCCGGCGAAGATCTGCCATGGCCCCGGCGTGGCGAGACCCGTCCTGCTTCACACCACAGCTGGCCTGGTAAAGAGCGGCATTTAGCAGACGCTTTTGTCCAAAGCGACTTACAATCAGTACATTTGTGAGGGTTCGACATGTGGACAGTTGGAGAAGGAGGGGGATCAAGGGGATGGAACCGCCGACCCTACGGTGAGCGGACGACCCGCTCTGTCCACCCCCCTCTACCCCACTGAGCTACCGCCGGCCTGCCCTCGCCCACGCGAGGGACGAGGGAGGGAGAAACGCCCCGGGCAGCGAGTGTTCACGAGACAATCCTCGGAGGCGTCACTGTGTCGTATCTCTGTAGCCCGCAGCGCGCCTTCGTTTATTCACTGCACAGGAAGCAAGACCCCTGCGTGTTTACATTGCTCCTGTGCTGTCACATCTGCCAAAGGAAATCTGATAAAAAACAATGTGAATCCAGCAACAATTTATATATAAATATATAATTCCTGTATACATCTACACACACACACTGTCTTTTTTATGCCGTGCACTTATTTTAATCTATGTCCACAGTCCACCCACATCTATATAGAGTGTGTTTCTGCTGACAATGCCTGAGCCCCGAGGCCGGTCCCTGTGTGAGACTATGAATCTATAGAATCAATTCCTCTGCAAGCGGCAGACCAGAGGAGCACCACCCGCATTCAGCATTAGCATCCAGAAATATTGTGATAAAGGAGCACGTTTCAGGCAGCAACATTTGGCCACACACACTGTGTGTGTGTGTGTGTGTGTGTGTGTGTGTGTGTGTGTGCGTGCGTGCGTGTGTATGTGCGTGCGTCTGTGCATGTGTGTGTGTGTGTGTGTGTGTGTGTGTGTGCGTGCGTGCGTGTGTGTGTGCGTGCGTCTGTGCATGTGTGTGTGTGTGTGTGTGCGTGCGTCTGTGCATGTGTGTGTGTGTTTGTGTTTGTGCGTGTGCGGATGTGTATCTCTGTGTGAGTCTCTCTGTCTTGCAATCTGAAGCTTGACAATGTGATTGTAAAAGTGCTTATGTAGCCAAAACTTTCCCGCACTAAGATCACCGAGGGGCGAACGACCGCGTGCAGTGTGCAGTGTGCACGCATACTTCACCAACACAAGCGACAGAAATTGAGAGTTATACACATAAACACAATGACACCGATTGCATAATGCGCCATCTGAACATGCGTTCACGTAACGTGGGTTCAACACAGCAAACAAAAGTGACTAACAGCATCTTCGCGTCCTACTACTACTACATCTACTACGGATTGTTTTACAAATCATGGAAGCCTACAACGCACACCATGCATTGATTAAACATAGAAACACCATCCTTTCTGACATGCTCTGCTATCACCTCCGTCTCCGGA
>JAXIVH010000394.1:74532-77032 GCA_036785325.1 Urophycis tenuis
GCGCCGCTTGATTAATGCATGGATTGTGAATGCTTCTGCAAAGACAGGGTTGGAATAGTGCTTTGCAGCCCAAACACTGTTCCAACACTGTTTCACTTGCTTTCACGTTGGTGGGACACAAGCCGCGATCGTCATTTAGCCAGCTTGAAACACTTTGGTTTCCGTCGCAATGGTGTCGTCGCGAGGAGCCAAATCAAAACAGTGGAGTTGGATCTGACTCTCCTGGACTACTCTTCCATTGTGTCTCGTTTTGTCTGAGAGCTAGCGACGTCAACACAGGAGATGCGAGTACTAACACTTAAATGCCACGCGTCTAATCTCTTGTTCGCTACCGCTAGGAATGACAAAAGCTGCACACAGCTGGCGCCGTGATCCAAACCAATTATACAATTAAGTACACGTACAGTTACATGTTCCACTTCACCATTTCAACAATTATACCAAACCTCAATTGTACATCGAACCACAATCATGGTCTCTATTAATTCAAACCAAAAATGACTAAAAAACCTGCACTCTCTTGATAATAACGGTGACATCCTTTGCTGCTGTATAAAACTTATGCACGTCTGCATAATTTCCACATCAGAACGGTGGACATGTGTGATGCCAGGTGTGTCCCTTCGGTCTCTCTCCCCGCTATCAGCTGACACTGCATCACCCACCACCTCTCTGCTGTTGTCAATCTGCTGTTCTGCATAGAGAATAAATAGTTGCATCTCTCTGTTCATCCGACTGTTGTCTGCAACTTTTTCTGAATTTAGCATCACCACTCATGCTCCAAGCTATTTAGCTATATTTAGCGCGGAAAATAATAATTGTCATTATCTGTCAATTGTGCAGCACACTGGGCTTCCGTCCCTGAAATGCCATCATATTGATAGCTTCAAAGAGCTAATCGCTTTAGGGCTTTGACCTGCAATCTTTGTGATGATCCTTTTGGGGTTGTTTTTTGTTGCACGGTTTACTGTCCAACATTCTCATTCCTTACGCCTCCTGGTTGTCTACTTAGCATGCTAACCTCCTCTGTGGTGACCTCCTTGCATTTAGCACCCTGGCTGAGTTTGCTGAATAATGCAGAGGCAGCTAACCTTGGCTGAGTCAGCACAGCGGACAGGTCAGTGTGTATTATGCGCTGACTGCTTGACTGGCTCTTGCGGGCAAGAGACACGCACACAGACGCACGCACAAACAATGAATTAAAGGCACTGTGCACACCGCAGTATTCATATTTGTATGTCAGTATACACGAACAAAAAAAAAAAAAAACCCAAACACAAGCACAAATAGCTTCCAACGTCACACACATGCACACAAACACAAACACACACACACGCGCACACGTACACACACACATGCACGCACGCGCACACACACAGACACACACACACACACACTGACTTCCATGAATATGGAGCTGGTTCGAGGCTGTGGGACTCATTAGGAGCCAGTGTTGCACAGAGAGGACATCAAGCTCCAAGACAAAGATGAGAACAGACTACATAATCGATTCCCATTAATGCTTCATAGCCTCATGAAGTATGGCCATATAAAGATGGAACGCGTTACAATGGTGGACTAAATCTGCCACACAGTCACCGTGGTGTTCAGAACTTGAGTCCTCTTTTAAAACAGGTTTAGTGCAAAAATGACAATGAGTTAATTCTGATGACTTTATACGAGGGGAACAGTCTCTGGGATCCTAATGTTTTAGTCTTAAGACTACTCTTAAATCTTAAACCTGACTTAAGCCTCTTCACTGTCTTCTAGTTTGGTTTCATTTGTATGTAGGAAACAGTGATTCATCACAACAATTTATAAAAAATCAGCTTTCTGCCTCTGCTCTCTCTATGAGCTCGTTAACAGCAGATACTAATTAGAGACATATTCATAATGTTGTATTTCAGGACTGGCTGCTACTGGAAAATGCATGATGATTGTGATGTGCTGTGAACTAGCAATGGCAACATGAGGCGATATAACACATAATACATTATGGTATGTATTTATACATTAAGTAGAGGTGTGACGAGGTGTGGTTAAGCTCACTATCAGGGTAAACATTTTCAATTGAAACAATCTTGATCAACGCTTCACACTGTGTATCTATATAATGTTGTCCAAGTGAGTGGGAATCAACAGGGTTGAATCAATGAATCAATCATGGACAACGTTATACAATGCACATTTTCACACTGCGGGGGCCATTTTGAGTCGTACACTTTTGTATCAAAAAGCGACATACATGTCCATGTGAGTTTCTTACACACACACAGACACATTACCGTGTGTGATGTAGCATGAGTCATAAACAATATAAAGGCGAAAACGCTGAGAGAGTTAGATTACTAACATTATTCATGCAACTCTATCTTTTACTTTGTGCTTTTACTTTGTGCGCTAGTGCTGAACTCTTTGTGTGTGTGTGTGTGTGTGTGTGTTTTTCCAAGGACTGTGTTTAAGGCTTGTTAGAGTAGCAGTTGGCTCCTGCTGACAGCTA
>JAXIVH010000394.1:82032-104532 GCA_036785325.1 Urophycis tenuis
AACACACACACACACACACACACACACACCTTGTCACTCTGTCCCTTCACGACGTCAACGTGCCTCGGAGAAGTCACTTCGACGTCATGAAAGGGCCGAGGGGAACGTTCACAAACTTGTTGGCAGAGATATAGGAAAACATAGGATTTCACTCCCATTTCCTCTGAATGGCATGCAATGCTAGGTCGGCGATCAAAGAAGGCATGTTACCACCTTCAGTTCACTGGCCCTTTAAGTATACAGAGAGAGCAGGGCCAGATATGGCGACTGCCAATAACTGCAGATAGAGAAAAGTATCTTGCCAGTGCTTCGACACACACCCACGCCCACACCCACACCCACACCCAGACGCACACACACACACACACCCATACCCACACAGGCTAAGAACACACACATCTACACACACAGAGGCTAAAAGAACACACACACACACACACAGAGGCCAAAAAAACACACACACACACAAATGCACACACACATACATAAACACACATGCACACAGAGGATACAAACATACATACACACATACACACACACACAAGAAGGGCCACGGCGCTATTAACCTTTGTACAAGTCACCAAATCACTTAAGATCCCCCCCCCCCCCTCCCCCCATTCTGTGTCTTCTCCCCCCCTCACGCTGTCCCCTCACCCACACGAGATCAGCAGTTTCCTGCGCTGCAGTGAGAGCGTTGAGGCACGTCAGCCTTATTTGTGTCGAGCCCGGAGTCAAAGTGGGAGCGCCGGGACAGAGGCCGAGCTCACGAGCTCTCCTCACGCACCCTCTCCAGCCTCCCCCCCCTCCACTGACAGCCTCTCTGCTCTCCCCGCGCACCGCGGCCCCTCCGCTCCCATTCATCAAAGTGTCCCTGGCCTTTTGCCGGATTCCTGGCCGTCTCTGTGTGTTTGCGGGGACACCCCTCCCCCCCCCCCCCCGTCCCGACCTTGTGTCCCCGGCCGTTCGTACGGCCGCCCGCGTCGCCGTTGTTGTTGTTTTTTTCCTCGTCCTTTAATGCCCCGTGCAAGCAGTCGTCTCCCTTCCTCATGTATTTTGTCCTTCTCGCCGTACGTCTGTCTGTCAGGCCTTCCCCCCCCCCCCCCCCCCCCCCCCCGCCTAGGCCCCGGCCTAATTTTCTACCTTGTTTCTGCATCTTCGCCGTCTCACACTCACGCCGGTATTTTCCTTCAAGCCTTTGTCGTTAAACATAATGTGTATAATATGTTCTCCTCAACATAATATGTTTAACGACAAAGGCTTGAAGGAAAATACCGACGGATATTATCCAGATATTATCCATACCGACGGATATTATCCGTCTTGTTGACTGTCTCTGACTGACTCACCAGCTCTCTCTCTCTCTCTCTCTCTCTCTCTCTCTCTCTCTCTCTCTCTCTCTCCTCTCGCTCCCTCCTCACATCACACATCAGTCTCTCTCTCTCTCTCTCTCTCTCTCTCGTTGTGGGGGGGAAGCGTTTAGTCAGCACTATAACTGCATGCTTTAATATTCCGGCGAGGGACTTGCAAGTTTTTGGAAAGTAAAAAAAAAAAAAAAAAGTATGTTCAACGGTTGGGATTCCGCTTGTGCTAACGAGCAGAATCTATGCGCTGTGAGCCACCTGGACATCGCTGGCTGTGTTCGCCGTGTTTTTCTAGACCTGGAGCCGTCGATCGCTTTGATGGGGGGGGGGGGGGGGGGCATGTCATTGTTTCCCGTGCTGTGTTCTCTCTATCTTCATGACCTTTCACCTCCTCTCTCCTCATCCACACCCAACTCGCTGTCTTTCTTTCTTCCAACTGTTCTCCCCGTTTCATCCTCAAACCAGACCTTTCTTCTGAGCTTATGGCTCTTTTGCGTTCTCTCCCCTTCCATCTTCACCCAAACTCCAGGATCTCTGTATCTCCATTCAGCTCTTATTTCCCTGCCCATTCCTTTTTTTTCAGTTCAACCAGTGTCTTTCATCCTCTATTCCTCCTTTTTTTTCTCCTTTTATCTGCTCCCACCATGTCCGGCTGCCTTGGCGCTTTAAAAGGAGCTGTCTCCATCACGTGCTGCCTCTCTCTGCCGCCTCCTCCTCTCTCTCTCTCTCTCTCTCTCTCTCTCTCTCTCTCTCTCTCTCTCTCTCTCTCTCTCTCTCTCTATCTCTGCCCTTACTATTCCCTTTTATTGGCGTTTCACTCACCCCTCGTCCCTGTGCCCTCGCTCTCCTGCCCGACAACAACACGCGCCTCCCTCGCTCTACCAATGACGGCCACGACTCCGGCTCCGTTCCGGCGTCCGCGTGTCCCTCGTCCCCGCTGGCGTCTCTCCCCGTCCTGTCCGTCCCTCCCTCCGGTCGGCCCGTCCGCCCGTCCGTCCCCCTCTTTAGTGCGGGCTGACGGGGCAGAATAACGACCGGGGGGAGCGGCTGCTCTCTTAACCTTCCATATCTCCCCGGCTTAAACGCCTCGCCCCTCAGAGGCCACGCCTCCTCCTCCTCCTCCCCCTCCTCTCCCTCCTCTCTCCCGCCAGTCCTGAGAGGAGTTTAAACTCTCTGACATCTTCTGTGCTTCGCCCCGCCGTCCTCCCCCGTCACCTCCTCTCCATTAGCCTCCAATGGGCCATCATTTCATAAGTGCTCTCCGTCCACCGCTCCATGACTCAACATTACAGAGGCCATGAGCACACGCACACACACACACACACGAACACACGCACACGCCCACACACACACACGCACACATGCATGCCCATACACACCCATGGACAGACATGCGCATGCCCTCGCATGCATACACACACACAGGCAATGCCTGCCCACACACACACACACGCACGCACACACACACAAACACACACACACGGGCCACACAAACATATGCTTCCTTAGTGTGAGGCCGTCTAAGTGGTCCCCACCCTATTGTCTCTCTGAAGGGAGGAAAGGGACTCACTGCCAAATGTCTATGTGTGTGTGTGAGTGTGTGAGTGTGTGAGTGTGTGAGTGTGTGAGTGTGTGTGCGTGTGTGTGCGTGTGGAAAGGGGGTGGTCATGGGGTAGAAAGTGCATCTGGAACATGTGTATTTGGGAATTCCCTGGGAGGGGAGATCCGGTAATAACGTGTGTGCATGTGTATGTGTGTGTGTGTCTGTGTGTGCGTGTGTGCGTGTGTGTGTCTGTGTGCGTGTGTCTGCGTGTCTGTATGGGTGTGTGTACTACTTGTCAACGCTGCATGCGCGGCGCGGCGTCACCGGCGCGGCCGTGCGGAGGATAAGTGTTTCGTCTGAGAGGCAACGTCTGCCTTTCTGTTACATTACTATTCTCCGCTGCGCCCCCGCGTAGCCAAAGCATCCCGCCGCCATCGTCCCGACTCCCAACCCCGCGTTATCTGCACCGAGACGCAAGACGTCTCCTCTCCTCTATATTATTAACACCCCCCGGCGGCCGTGGCAGAACACTCCCGGGGACGGACACGGTCCGGCGAGCGCACAACGTTGACCTTTTCTCAACCGAAAGGCCGGCGTTTTTTTTTTTTTTCCCAGGCTGTTGCTTGCTTGCGGAGTGAACGCGGCGCGGTTAATGGCGGACGCCGGTCGAGGAGGTGTTTATTGCGGGGGAGTTCGCTTCCCCCCCCCCCCCCCCTCTACGTGTGACACATTAATCGGCGGCCCGTCCCCTCCCTTTCCTCGATGTGTTGTTGTCTCACCACACGGAAACATGTGTAACCCATTTGGAAAATGGGCGGCCCTGTTAGCGTCCAATAGCGCGGCGTGTGATCTGCGCGATCCAGAGCAGGATTAACAACGTCTGGACGATCGACAGAAGTCACAGGACAAACTATGCGGGGGTCGACGAATGATTGAGGCCCGTCTAATGTTTCTAATTAAAGATGCTGCAGTTTAGATTTAGGATGTTTTAGAGTGTCATTTGTTAGGAATGGCATCGCCATCCATCCGTCTGCTCCAATTGAGTGAAATGCTCTCGGACAATTTCTGTTACAATTAGATTGCACCTGCCGCCGTCTGAGCCCATTTCAATTTAAGACCGCCGCCGGCTCATTTCTGACCAATCGGGCAACTTCTCTGTGATTGGCTCGAGGAATCCGTCTCACTTGTCAATCACAGATGTATGAAATGCAACTGAGAGGTAAATGCCCTCAGTTGTCTTTATAACTGTCTACATTACCAACAACACATTTTAAGGGCAATGCTTCAGTTTCACAAATGGTATCGGTACTGATGTGTTCATCCATGTTTAGACATAGGTTTAAACATGTACATAAAATGCTAATATGCACTATAAAGTGCATGTATGTACGCATGTGTGCACATGCATTGTAAGGAGCCCGAGGTCCCAAGCACAGTGACCACTTTGACATAATTATTACTGTGACACCAAATCCATCAGAACTGCCATTTTAATCAGATGCAAACATCCTGTGTGTGTGTGTGTGTGTTTGAATATTAATGTGTGATGATTAATGTGTTTGTGTTGACGTCTCTGTTAATGATTAACTATTTTCAATACAATGACCATGTGACACACGTGGACGATCATATTACAGCTTGAGGTAATACTTTTATTCTCGGTTAAAATAGTTTTTTTTTTTTACCCCTTGGATGTCTGTGTCTTGCCTTCATTGGTGTCCCTGCAGCACTCTGCTACATAATATTTACTCAAAGGGCTGGGCAAAAAAAGCTTTTGATTAAAAAGAAGGGGGAGAGAGGGAGAGCGGGAGAGAGAGAGAGAGAGAGAGAGAGAGAGACAATAACTGAAAAGTTACATCTGGTATAGGTAAACACAGGGACCTTCACTGCAGTGCTGTATGATCTCCAGGGTTAAGCATTGTGCTTTCTGTAGCATGGATGGAAACATAATTTGTCCGTGCAGCCCAACAGAACATTGGTGAAGACAAGCCAGGGGTTCTTCAGGGAGAAGCATTCTTTTGTCGCATTTCGCGAAATCATCTTTACATCCCCACACACAGCAATCAATAACTCAACTGCTCTGACAAAACACATCGGTATATGTGGCTGTCGCAGGTCTGTTATGAGGCTGTCCGAGCACTCCAGTCATTTGGCCCAAATTGAATGATTGGACGGTCTGCTCGTCTGTCTACCTGTGCTCTTTATACCTACTCCTCCCATGCACTCATCACTCATAACTAGAGTGTTCCAGAAGGCCTGGCAGACCTATCGCTAAAGCTAGCGAGGTCTTGTGTTCTGGGGGGGGGGGGAATGACTTTGGAAGGAGGCCTGAAGGGAAGGGTGAGATTCTTTTAATTTGCTAAATACTTTCAAAATCTAGCTTACCCTGCATGGCCAGTCTAAATGGCATGTTTTTGAAATGCGGCATGTGGAAATATGGCTCTCAGTGTCACAAGTCCTGGCAATAGCGTTGTCAACCTGAAAGTAATCAATAGCTCTGTGTATTACTTTAGTCGTTTTTCCCCCCTATTTTTACTCTTTTGTCAGAGCATTCGCCACGCATCTCGGCCTCAAGCTTCCGTTCTAAAATAAGCTGTAGATTATTATCAAATACTGCCACAATTATTTATAGAACCAAAACAATGCATCCATGTTGAAGGTCAAGCTAAAAAAGAAAAAGGGTCTGACTGTCTGTGTGAACTGTTTAACAAACTAACCACCGTCTTCCACGTTGTTTATTTTGGCCTCCGTTAATGTCTGTGCCATTATGTGTGTGCACAAGCATGAAATGGGTTCTGTGTGTGTGTGTGTGTGTGTGTGTGTGTGTGTGTGTGTGTGTGTGTGTGTGTGTGTGTGTGCGTGCGTGCGTGCGTGCGTGTGCGTGCATGTGTGTCTGATGCATACCTAAACTTAATCTTAAAGTCAACAGAGTAAAGAGATAAGAATGCATTAAAATCTCCAAAGTATTCAAAACATTTAGCGCTAATACAGTTGTGCAACAACCTCAGTCGACCTGCGTGTGGGTGTGTGAGGTGTCTGGTGGTGCGCGCACACACACACACACACACGCACACACACGCCACACACACACGCACGCACACACACGCACGCACGCACGCACACGCGCACACACGCACACACGCACACGCACACGCACACGCACACACACTCACACACTGAGTGTGTCTGATTGGGCGCCAGGTTAAACGGTTCACTAATCTTAACCGGGCCATGTCGTTCTGCTTGGTCTCTGCGAAGCTGTCCATGCACGCATACCTGTGCGTATGCGTGTTTAAGATTACAAAAAAAAGTGTGGCTGCGTGACCATGAGGTTGGGGTTAGGCCTCGAACCCGCGGCACACGAGAAGGAAAAAACGTGTGCCGACCGCAACCGCGTTGTCTTCTGGTTTCCAACAAGCCTTCTCTCGAAGAAGAGGTTGATTTCTATTAGATTAAATCAGCTGAGATCAAACCGTTGCAGTCTGATAGGAAGAAGAAGAAGAAGAAGAAGAAGAAAAAGAAAACAACACCTTCACTAGAGACCTCCGTTTGAGTTTTTGACCCCGACCGACACTGATTGAGGTGGCATGATAAAGCATTTCATATTTCACATTTCAAGTGTGGCTCTGATGTGGTGATGGGCAGGCTGGTGGTGTGAGGGTGTTTTAATTACAGCAGCGCCCGGCCTTAAGGAGAGGATACAAATGGCTTGATGAAACGGAGACAGCCATTCAAGTCGCAGAGAGTTTGACATCTTTGATTTTGTAAACGTGTCAATTAGACCCGGCTAGACTCTCTACTCTCCCTTGGTTTAGTGATGATAACATGTGATCACCAGTTGTACTCTCTGATCATGTGATCCTACTCCTTCCGCCTGTGACCTTCATGTGTCCACGGCTGATGCCAATCGGGAATCCTCCTGGAATCACACCAAGTACCAACTTAATGTATGATAATCCCAACAGCAGAGACCTTAGCTGTTAGTGCATCATAATGGCACCTTAATGCAATAGTGTCATTTGATAGATAATCTCAGATACCAATCTAGACGAAAGACGTCCTTTACGTTAAGTAGCTTACTAAAAATAAACACGCAAAAACACATACATTTCTGTCTGGTGGATGTTCTGCACGGATTATGCTGAATAAATAAATAAATAAAGCAAACATACAAATGATTTGGGTTGAATCCTCCAAATCATATGTTTAACTATAGGAAGCATGCCTGAATGCGAGGTGAAACATGTCATTAATAACATTAACTAACTGTTAACTAGCCCTTAACTAGCTAGCTAGCTAACAAACAAAGAATCAAACACACACACACACACACACACACACACACACAAAAACATACATTTTCCCCGATGTTTTCTGTGGATTACAGTAAACAAAACAAATGTAAAAAGGACTTAGGGTTGAATTCTCCAAATTATACTTTTCAGTACATTAAGCAAGGTAGATGGCTAGACGACACAACGATTAATTCCACCGCTCTCTTGTGGACGACGCGAAACAAATGTGCTGACTAAGGCCAAATGCTAAGTATGTTTTCTTCCCAAATGTCAAACTGCGCTGAAATTTTAATTTATGGCGTGTGTGTTTCTCTGGATGCGGAGTGTGTTTACTTGTACCAGTCAGTCCTGCACTACAAAGTGTTGACCTTGACTTTACTCTATTAAAACACACACATTCTCACACACACACACACACACACACACACACACACACACACACACACACACACACACACAGAGCTGTGGGCTTGCTTTTGGCAGGGAAACATGAAAATACCACTGTATTAGATTCAACCCCGGACAACCAATCCCCTGTGTGTGTGCATGCGTGCATGCCCATGCATGTGCGTGCGGGTGTGTGTGTGTGTGTGTGTGTGTGTGTGTGTGTGTGTGTGTGTGTGTGTGTGTGTGTGTGTGTGTGTGTGTGTGTGTGTGTGTGTGTGTGTGTGTGTGTGTGTGCGCGAGAGAGAGATCCAGCAGTAGCATGGCCATAGCCCCGGGGCCAACTAAAGTCAGCATGGCACACCTGCAGGAAGTTAGATAGACCAGAGGCTGAGGGGATCCGAAGACTCGAGCTAAATGTATCAGGAATGTAGGGGTTGATAGACGACTCTCTGCTGCACGGACATGCTATCGGGGCTTCGAGTTCCTTCAAAATTGTCGACAGGCCCGTGGGCAACTAAGTCACACACTCGTGTGATAGTAAATGAAGCAGTTTGGCAACTTGCAATAGCTAGTGGGTACGAAGTGTGGTAATGGTGCTTTGGATATATGGTGGTCCAAGATGGCTAATAGTGCAATAAGTGGAGCTTGGCTAATTTTGATGAGACGTTATGTTCTGCGTACTGTATAGGCCATTACCATTGTGTTGAATTGATTCCATGCTTAATGTCCTAGTCATTTCAACTTTCTTCTTAAGTTTCACTGAATCCCCAACCCCCCCGGTCTTCCTCCCCGAGTTTTCTCTCAAGACAGGAATATCACAGACGGTAGAAAAGAAGAACTACTGAAGTTGCTTAGCCTATATATATAACTGTGTCGTATTTGTTATGCATTCCTTCTAAAAAGGCAAGTGGATCTCGGAATCGCGTGGATGAGCATCAGCGCACGCATGCTATTTACTTTTGCAAACATTTTTTTTTTCTCTCTCTCTCTAATGAACAGCTTGAAGAGTGAACGTGGCCGGGGCCTACTTACCATCTCGTCTGACGTTGCCCCTCATTACTCTGGTGGTGGTCCCAACCTGGAGTTGCGCGAGCCCGGCGGAGCCCCCCAACGTAACGACGAACAACACGAGCGCCACGCGCACCCGGGTCTCCATCCTCACCGTCGAGTGTCGTACTGGTGGTACTAGTGCGTGTTTGAAAGCTCCCTGTTTCCCTTTTTTTTGTGGTTGTTGTTAAGTCACAGGCTGAAAAGTTTGCCCCTCGAGCGATGAACTTTGCTTTAAAGTATTCCGTATAAGTTCTTACATTCTCTGGCTCGACTTCGTCAGAAGAAACCTCCGTCTGTCTTGTCCAAAGTAGAGCCCCCCCTTACGCTAACTCCCCCCCCAGAATATTGGGCTGCCAGTGCCACTGAACTTGAGCACTGAGAACTCAAGTATGAAACAAAAACGCAGGTGGTTGGTAATATAGCGACGTTCACGGCCAGACATGAGCTTACTGGGCGCCGACCTTCTTAACTTCTCGAAGCAAACGCATTCTGTCTCGTCATTCCGTCTTGTCTCGTCATTCAGTCTGAAATAATCCGCATGCTTCACAAATTCTATCTGACAGCTCTGTGAAGCTCACTGTCTCCAAACTTTGAGCCACCGACAGACTGCGGCGCGTGTGTGCGTGTGTGTGCGTATGCGTGTGCGTGTGTGTGTGCGTGTGCGTGTGTGCGTGTGTGCGTATGCGTGTGCGTGTGTGTGTGCGTGTGTGTGTGTGTGTGTACGTGCGTGCGTGCGTTTGCGTGCGTGCGAGAGAGAGAGAGAGAGAGACAGAGAGAGAGAGAGAGAGAGAGAGAGAGGGGAAAAGACGATAAGGGTGGAACACTTCACCGACTTCCTTAAAAAATGGTACGAGGAAATGCGCCAGAGGGGACATTTGTCTAGGAAATTATACACAGGCACAGCCAGGGGGCAGGCAGCAGCGATACACAATAGAGGAGACATGACCAAAGTCCAACTGGAACTCAGATAGGGGCTCAATTAAGGCATTACGCACCGTGACAACTATGCGACGTGAGGACGTTGTTGAATCCACTAGCCTTGTATCCAAAGGACCAAAGTAGAAATTCATACTGAGTTCACACTGCTTCATTTTTTTCACAACATGTTCATTTTTTCTGTATTATTAAATGGTAGTCAACATTAAGTTGTCATTAAAAAATATGTATGATGTAGATTATATTGTTCCTGACTAGGGTTACGGTTGGAGTTATGGAATTACCATGGACTGTGTTTACTTTCTCTCGTATGGCCTTGTTACCCATATTCAGTCTGACCAGGGCAACTGAACGAAGAGATGAGTTAATGTTCTCACAGCACTGTCAGAGGCGCGGTTAATGTGCGACGACAGCACGGCAGAAAAAAAACTCTGCAAAAAAAAAAAAAAGATACAGCAGAACACGTGCCAACAGCCCCGAGAGTAAGCAAATCCAATCTGGAACTTGTGTCGTCCACGCAATTTTTCGCCTTTGGGGGTTCCGTCCTTTTCTTGAACTCACTCTGTCGGCGCCGACGCCCCTTCGGCAGACCCCTGGCCTCCGCCCCTGGCCCGAGGCCTCCGCCCCGGGTTCGAGGCCTCCCTCCGCGGGGGCTCGGTCCTTGTCCGTGCATGCCGCCACATCCAATTGGAAGATTAGGACCCTCCCGCAGAAGGGCCGAGCGTATGTTCTTCGGGTTCGACGGTGCAGCCGGTCCCGCTGCACTCGCTGGCGCTCGCCCGCTTTCTGTAGCAGTGTGGTGGTGGGGCAGCAAACGCTGCGTCGTATCAAAGTTTACGCCGGGGCGAGATGAGTTATTAATAGGAGGTTGATTAAAATTAAAACAGCTATTCGATGCGCCCGCTGAACTTCAAAGGCGGGCGCATGCAGGGGGGGGGCATGGAGCTACGAGTACCTTCTGAGTACAGGAACTCTTATGGCGAGGGCTTCAGGGAATGCAGGGATGCATTGAGGCAGGGGGAAAGCATGCTCAAACACGCGCACACACGCACACACGCACACACATACACACACACACGGACGTTGATATGCTCTTTCTAAGGATTCTGCTGACTATCAATCGCTGTGGTTTTTCTTCATCGGTCTCCCCCAGTTCATGTAATTTTTGCTTATTATTATAAAAACCATGAACTATATTACTAATAAGCCTGTTTGCTTGGGACTGGATAACCTAATAGTTGTCTTATTGAAGGAGGTTCGAGAACTCAGACAAAGGAACTCAGTTTCTTTGAACATCACTCAGTATGGCCAGGCCTCTGGCCCCCTTGAGCAGAAATATGAAGGGACAAAAGACAACATCTGTGTACATCAATTGTCATTATATCTGCATATACTGCGCCCTGGGAATAACTTGGGGATAGTTTGATCGTGAGCGTGCAGATTATATTTCACTTGAATGGATTCAATCTCTGTCAGGAATGGGTATCATTTGCATTCAAATCCAATAGTGGTGTCATCCGATCCAATTAGTTTGTTTAGTATTTATAACATGATGACAATTGTTCATTTGTATAGGAGGTCCTAAATCTAACAATGCATGCGTTATACCTTCATACATTTTTATATACGTTTTATGCTCTGTGCATGTGTGCTTGCTTGTGTGGTTATGTGACTTTAAGAATAATGATGCACAAAATACAAAGTTTAATTTTAAAGTATTCTGGTCCTTTTATCGACCTTTTTTGTGGCCATGCAATCCTATGAATCATGTTATCCTCTGAACCCAGAGTCTGCATAGAATAAACGTCAGAAGCAAAAAGGATGGTTTTATCTTCTTCCTCCCCTCCCTCTCCCCTCCTCTTCATCCCATCTTCATCAGCCTTCATGTCAGATGTGGATTAGCCATGATAGAAAGTGTGTGTGTGTGTGTGTGTGTGTGGGCGTGTGTGTGTGTGTGTCTGTGTGTGTGTGTGTGTGC
This sequence comes from Urophycis tenuis, assembly GCA_036785325.1. NCBI lineage: Eukaryota > Metazoa > Chordata > Actinopteri > Gadiformes > Phycidae > Urophycis > Urophycis tenuis. The sequence goes on from JAXIVH010000394.1 coordinate 93,583, forward strand.
GTGCCCTTCTATATTTCCACCAGTGGGGAATAAGATTCAGAAGAGTCAGAAGGAGAAAAAGATGGATGAACATCCAGGCTAGAGTGCATTAATGGGTGATTGTAGAAAATGGGGCCATATCCATTTGTCAAATGTGTCCCTGTGCCGGAGCTAAAAACCTTCACACGAGAGGGAGAAAGACAATGCATTATAGGTAAACAGAATAAAATGAGAGAGAGGGAAGGGGGGCAGAGACTAATGATGAGAAAGAGGACAACATGATCTCCCACCTGGCTGAGAAACCAGAGAACCAGGAGGAACCAGAGAACCAGGAACCAGAGAACATAGAGCAGGTACGAACAATGTTCGTACCTGCTCTTGTTCTCTGGTTCCCTGGTTCTCTGGTTCTCTGGTTCTCTGGTTCTCAGCCAGAACACAAGTGAAGGGAAATCTGACGTTACACAAGACCTTTGTGTGTGTGTGTGTGTGTGTGTGTGTGTGTGTGTGTGTGTGTGTGTGTGTTTATGTGTGCGTGCGTACGCGCATGTACGCTTCCAATCATTCTCAGAGAAAACATTGTTCCATTTATGCTGCTGTTTCCACCTGCGTTGATTGTCTCCCCACGTGTTCCACGTTTCACAAAGAGCTGCGCGCGTACAAGCAATATTCTCCTGCTCTCGGGAATTAACATTAATCAAATATTGAAGAACATTCACACGTTTATTTTTGTCACGTAAACAATAGCTATGACTGTGGTTTCCCTTCCATTTGTAAATACGGGCTACAAACGCATTTGGTGTAATTTCTCATTTCTGTTTTTATTTCGAGTTATTTGAGTTTAGGCATGTTCAAAGTGTCAAGATTCCTTTGGTTCTCATGGCAGCATGCCCTTCTTGGCTAGCCTCTGGGAATCTCTTAATGAGCTCTGCGGCACTAAAAGAGAGAGATAGAAGGAGTCAGAGATGGAGAGAGAGAGAGTCTCCTACCCGAAGGTGCATGTGTCTGCCACAGTATGTGCAGCCAGGCATGCTATGCTTGCTCAGGCTTTCATGGTTGCATGGTCCATGCTTATGAATGAGTGCACTTGTATGTGTAGGTATTCGGTGTCTTGTATGTTTTTTTGTCTGGCGCAGGGCATGCACGCACGCATGGGTTTCTTCTGCACAAGTCTGACACACTCTCTTTCTCTTTATTCCACTCCTGGTTTACAGTCATTGAGATAACCTCTCTGCAACATTCTATGCGATGCACACATTGCATACACTGCGTGCACACACACACACACACACACACACACACACACACACACACACACACACACACACACACACACACACACACACACACACACACACACACACACACACACACACACACACAACACACACACACACACACACACACACGTCAAGTTCTATTGTATATTATTTTCTTGTGTGCATGCCTGTGTATATGTGTGCGGGTATATGTATGAGGTGGTTGTTGCTGATATGCATGGTTAAGATGATGGAAACGGCAGATTTTGTATCAATCCAACTGTATCAATCCATCATAATGAAACGGCATAATGTCTGACGGAAGGACGCCACATTGCATTGAACTTTTACATGAAAAAAACTATCCTTAAAAAAGCAATTCACACACACACACACAGACATCGCTGACACTTTTGTCCCAGGCGGTGTTCAAGTGCATTCAACCATGAAGATACAACCTAAAAAAAAGTGCTACATCATAGAGCCAGAGATGAAGTGACATATATAGGCATCTATATAGGCATACCAGCCAGACGGAAGTGCCAACTATCTAGACCCAAGAGGAAAACAGCCTGGACCAAAACCTGCATGGCATTCTGGGTGAGGAACAGAGGTATCCCCCTGATGTTGTAACATGAACCTGCAAGAGCGGATTCCCGCAGGGATGTTGGCAGCAATGGACAGCTGGTCATCCAGTGTCACACCCAGGTTCCTTGCCATCCGAGTCCCAGGCACCACCGAGGTGTCGATACTGATTTGCGCTGCCACCTGGGTTTCAGACTGTGATAAAGACAGAATCAGTTGTGTCATCTGCATGGCTGTGTGAGGAAATGCCATGTCAGTGAAAGGCCAAACACAGGGACTTGGTGTACAGAGAGAAAAGGATGGGACCCAGAACAGAACTCAGTGGGACCCCAGTAGGGAGACTCCAAGGTTTGCACACAGATTCTTGTCAGGTTAACCTGGAAGTGTGATCCTTGAGGTTAGGATGTAAACAGGGAAATTGCAGAGCCTGTGATTGTTAGTTCTTTGAGGGTGGAGAGCCTGGGAGGCTGTGTGTCTAGAGGCAAGGAAGGCATTCTCAGTGGCCTGCCTTGAAGCCAGCTTGTTGAGGGTTGAGTAGGTTGTTTTGGAGGAGATATGCACACAGCGTGTTTCCAAGTGTTTTGGAATAAATGGTAGACAAGGGTCAGGTCTGTAATTGTTGACATCAGCATGGGTTTGACGTGCGTCATCGTGCGTCTTTTTAACAAGGCAGTTAACAAAATCACTCAATAACAGAGAAGGGGTGGGAAATGGGGGGGGGGGGGGGGGGGGGGGAGAGAGGTGTTGAGGAGGCAGAGAAGATAGAAAAAACATTTGGGGGGTTGGAGAGGAGAAGATTGAATTTTAGATTGAAAGAAAGAGCTGCAGATAGGGAGGCAGAAAAAAAGAGGGAGTAAGGGAGAGAGGTGGAGGGAGGTCGGCAAGAAGGTCACCAGGGCCCCTGGATTCCGACCCGCGCTGTTTCAGCTGCCCGGCGGGAGCATGCGCCGAGTCAGACCACCTCAGAACGGAGGGGTCGGACCAGCCTGCGGAGAGGCCAGACGGGACGCACCAGGAGGGAGATGGGAGAGCGAAGGTTGTGGTTGGATAGGGACCGTTTTGTGGAGGAGAGGGAGGCGGGACGTTTGACGAGAGAGTAGGATAAGATGTAGTGGTCAGAGACACGAAGAGGAGACACAACAGAAAGACTGGTGGTCGAGTTGGTTACCAGCTCTGTGAGTGGGTGTAGAGAGAGAGAGAGAGAGAGAGAGAGAGAGAGAGAGAGAGAGAGAGAGAGAGAGAGAGAGAGAGAGAGAGAGAGAAGAGGAGAGAGAGAGAGAGAGAGAGAGAGAGAGAGAAGAGAGAGAGAGAGGAGAGAGAGAGAGAGAGAGAGAGAGAGAGAGAAGAGAGAGAGAGAGAGAGAGAGAGAGAGAGAGGGTAGCAGACAGCCAAGGAGTTAACTTTGTCTAACTCTGTCTGGATGTTCATCGAGAAGTGCCGGTGGGGGGGCGGCCTTCTTCGGGGGGGGTGGGGGGGGTGCTCGATAGCAGGACGTCTAATTCCTCTCCAAGAATTCCCCGAGAGGACCGGGTAGGCGGGAACACACAGCGATGTCTGATTTCACCGCGTAAGTTACTGCCACAGCGTGACAGCCTGGCGGGCGGTGGAGAGAACATTTCAGTCGAGGGGAGATTTATGCAAATGTGCAAGTATAATATGTAATTTCTGCCGCTAGGGGTCTCTCAATCAAAACAAACTAAAACAAACAAGTAACATTAAAAAAAAAAAAATCTTAGTTATACTGGATATTCAACAGATATTCAAATTCAGAATTTCAGAGATCTGGCGCGGAGGGAACTAAGGCCGCGATCCCTGTATCATGATGATGATGATACCAGGGTGTCTCCTGGGGTGGGACTGCAGAGACGGGGCTTCCAAGCCAAGTCCTCGGGCAGCAGCACTCCTCAGCGCTTTGCAAGTTCTCAAACAATGCTCAAGCAATAGCTCACACGCAATTAAACCGGGAATGTCTCACCTCTCAAAAAACTTCCCAGTGGATTAAAATCCGTGTTTAGAAGTGCATCCTGCTAGCTCTACGGGTACAACCAGTGTTGGCATAACGCACATAGACATAGCATGTGATGCACTTTAAACTGACTCTCGATATGTGGGCATGGAGGCGGAGGGAACTGTGGCAGACCACTTTTTTTTTTTTTTTTGCACACACAAAAAGTGCCCAGAACACGAGTGCCGTCGTGCCGTGGATTTGATTCAGAGTATTTTGTTGTATTTCTTGCATCCCTAACACTCTGAACCGTGAACTCTCTGTGAATTTATGCAGGAACTCGGCCAGCCGTCTCCTCCTGAGGGAAACACAGCCAACGCGGTCGCTCCTCCCACGCAGCCTCACGTTTTGAGTCGTTTGAGTTCAGAGTGCGCGCGTAGCGGGCGGGGCCACGCCGATGTGTTGGCACGCTGGCTGGGAGGACGGCGTGAGCGAGTCGACGTTGTGCGCACGGCTCACTTAAAATACAGTTTTACTCATTTTAAATGGTATAAAAATACAACAAAACAGAATAACAAAATAAAACATCAGCGATTGCAGACGGCGTTATTCTCTCGTACTGATACAAACATTTGGTGGCCTTGAGTAAAAACTACAGGCTTCTCTTGGTTTTGACATTTGGGATAATCAATAAAGGTTAGTTTTTAGATATTTCAATGGGAAAACGTTAAACCTTTAAGTCTACTAACACCACTACAACAACGCACAAATAGATAAAGTCTACTAACACCACTACAACAACGCACAAATAGATCAAGTCTACTAACACCACTACAACAATGCACAATTAGCCAAAGCTGTTTTTAAACTTACACAGCAGACAGGCCCTCGTCAAGCTGAGACGGCCTACAGTATTTAAAAAAGTATATATACCCAGCCTGATCCAAGCAGTCCTTGAAGCGGTTTATCTCCTGAAATCAAAAATGTGCACACACACACACACACACACGCACACGCACACGCACGCGCACGCAGCATGGGAGTGTGAGAGGGAGAGAGAGAGAGCGGGGCGAGAAGACATGCTCCCCGACATTGCTGATAAGAGTTAATTGCCCTAGCTCCCTATTATAAAGCAAACGGCAGTCATAAAACATGAAATTAAATCCTTAACAGTCACTACGCAAATATAAAAAACAAGCCATGTATTGGCAAATGATGATAGGAGGTGCAAACCACGCAGATACAATGTCCCCCAAGAAACAACCTATTTGAAATGTATTCCTCTAAACGCAACGTGCTTTCTGTTCGCTATAGAATCAAATGCAAATGTACGAATCCATGCATTATCAGAATCAGATGCAAATGTATGAGTCCATGCATTGCTGTAAAAATGGCATCTCTGAGATAAGGCTCATTGCTGAGGATATATAGCACTATAGACAAGGCATTCGTCAGGAGCAGCAAAGTGGATTTTATTGTAGTGGGAAAAGATACAAGAGACAAGCTTTTTTTTTCTCCTTTAAACTGATCTTGCATATGACAAAGTGGAGTTTTTCCAACATAATTTTTCCATTTGTGCCGATTCATCACAACCACATACCTCAGAAGTACATCAAAATGTTTCCTCAGAGGGCCTGGAAATCCACGCAACACTGGACGATTAATGGAACTGCCATCCTGCTCAACTATAGATAGAAACTTACTACTAAAGTCTCTAAGGAGGAAAGCACATTTCAAGCTCAGATGTTGGCTTGGACTGTAAAATCACATTGTGGCTCATTTGGTGTTGAGGTATTTCAGGTTTAGATGTAAAAAAAAAAAATCCATATGCATATACTGCTAAAAATTTGCAATGCTATCTTGTACGCCAGGCAAAATGGAAGCCACACAGTGACCTTCATGAAGACTGCACGCACTGCCAGGTGTTAAGATGCTGAAATGCTCTCACTGTCATAAATAATGACAGTGAGAACAAATATAAACAAAGATCATAAACAATGAGGTGCACACATCACACATATTTCAGTTGGACATTTACTCATTGAAAAAAAATCAGTGCCAAGACTGAATGTTTGCACGCAGTGTTGAGTGTGTTGGTATCAGGGTTTGAGTCCTTTAAGCAAATGAATGAGCAATTAGCTAAATCTATCTATCTAAATCTAAAATCTATGTCTATTTATACCTTCTGTATTTTTTGCATTTTCACGGCATGGTCTTTTTTAACTGTTGGTTTGAAATATATTTTTGAATCCTGCCTTAGGGTGTGTGTGCAGACATGCATGTGTGTGGGCTACACCTCTCATTCCTTGTCAGAAAAGCACCATAAATGTCAAGGAGCCTCAAAAGCCTCATTAATCCCCTTGTTTTGACCGCGGTGGTCTGCAGAGATATTCGCCATGCTACGTGACTGGATAGCCTGATGCACACACACACGCACGCACACACACACACACACACACACACACACACACACACACACACACACAAACACACACACACCATGTGCATATATAGTGCGTATATACACATGTATGTTGACATATGGGCTCAGACTGACCTTGCACATTCGTAGATACACAAATATCTACTCAAACACACACACACACACACACACACAAACATTCAAGCATTTCCAGGAGATACTCGTGGAACATGAAGTTCTCCAACTTCAACCACCGATCGCAATGCACGCGGTGGCCTAAAGAGGAACCCTTCGGTGTCTGCAGTGCTGCACTGGAAACTTGGAACTTAGCAGCGTGTTTCTCATCGCCTGCTGAGTCATGGGTTTTTTTTTTTTTGTTGTTGTTGTTGTTCACAGTTTCCGGCCATCTCCTTCACAGCTCCCCAGGTGGTGGAGGACATCATTAGAAGAACAGATTGCCAGTCGTCGAGGTGAGTAGTGTATGTTTGCCTTGCGTAGAATAACATTTAATGTCTCATTTTACTCAGAAAGCGCTTTTCATTTTGAAACGTCAACGTACACGCTAAAACAGAGCAGCAACAGTAGTGGCAGTAGCTCAGTGGGTAGAGCAGGTTGACAGAGCGGGTCGTCTACTAACCCTAGGGTCGGCGGTTCGATCCCTTGATCACCTCTCCTCCAACTGTCCACACGCCAAACACCACAAATGTAATTTCTGAATTTCTGATCGTAAGTTGCTTCGGACAAAAGCGTCAAAGCGTCGGCTAAATGCCCCCTTTACTTTTAACAACACTTGCCTCAAAAGGAGTTAAAGGTCCAGTCTGTAGAATTTTGGTGACATCTAGCAATGAGGTTGCAAATTACAACCAACTGAATAACCCCCCCCCCCCCCACACACACACACACACACACACACCCATCCATTTATGTTGTTGAATAAGCTTCTAAGGAGCTAAATATATACACTAGGATTCAAACAAGCAACCTTTAGTTTCCTATGGTCAATAAGTCTGTCAAAATGTATAACTCTTGTGAAGACACCCTTGTGCATACATTTGAAGAAAAAATATGCTATTTTCGGTTGTTATGAAATATTAAATAACAAATAAGATATGCAAAATGCATCACATGTTGTTAAATTCGATCAGTTTTAGATGCAGCGTAATTTCAGCTCGCTGCCATCCAGACAGAAAACAGGATGTCTAGAGAATGTTGATGAGATGCATTTCAAATTCAAGTGGGTCAGTTTAAACTTTCCATCAAACAGCCACATTACCATTTTGTTGGACGGAAAACACAAAGTAGTCACCGCGAGCCAACCGAGCCGGGAGGAAAAACACGATAAAAACAAGAACGCTGTAGCTTCAGTACAAATTGAACACTGCAAGGTCCGATTGCCCCAAACACACGGCGAGTCAGAACCCACTGTCAGCATCCTCTGTTTGTCCAAACCACTCATTAAGCCTTGAGCCACTATATGGTCATGTATATGTTAGCCGTTGATTTTAAAGGTGTCGATGTAGGCTCAGCCAAATAAAATTTCCCCTCTGGGACGGTATGGGAGCTTATATAATGCTCAAAGATTATTCTTCTTCTCCTTGCCCGCGCACCATCCTTTATCTCCACCCAACCACTCACCCACCAGAACCTCCTCCCTATACTCCACCTCCTCCGTGTGGTGCCAAGATATGAAATAAGCATACCCTATTTAATCCCAAATCTGTACTCCTCAGTGCCACAGCTATTTCACCTTTGCCATGCCCGGAGGCACTGTGATTGAATTGACCCACTTTCACTGTCTTATAGTAATACAAAAAAAAAAAAAAAAGGCAGTTGGCAGTTCTTCCCACTTCCAGGCCGGAGGTAATTTAATATTTTACATGGTTAGGACTCATTATCTGAAAGTGAAATGCAGAAGTTTGGCATGCTTAAAATGAATGATGGAGTCGTCTCGCGTGTGTTATTGTATGTGTGTGTTCAAGAGATGGAGGGGGAGAGAGACAGAGAGAGAGAGAGAGAGACAGAGAGAGAAGGAGAGAGAGACAGAGGGAGACAGAGAGAGAGAGAGAGAGAGACACAGGGAGAGAGGAGGAGAGGGAGGGAGAGAGAGAGAGAGAGAGAGAGAGACACAGGGAGAGAGAGGAGGAGAGGGAGAGAGGAGAGGGAAGCAGCGAGACAGATCTATATCAATGAATAATCATTTTTTATGTGTGTGTGGGTATCCGAAGTGTGTTTCCAGAGACGCCTGCTGACTCAGGAGAGATGATCAAACAGTTGTGTTCACGCAGAGCTCCACAGCCCTCTCCCCGTGCACCGCAATTATTGACTGTAGCTCCTCTCTATTGTTCTTAGGAGTCAGTACTGCCTTTCGTAATCCCTTTAACTATCCATATATCTATCAGACTTGCAGGTCAGGGGAAAACCATATTGACTATGAAGCACACTGTGTCTCTGTAGCATGCCTGCATGTTCCCTTATCATGCATGTTACCCACCTTGTTGGGTTTCCCTCTGCCTTCCCCCCTCTATGCATCTCTGTCCCCGATGCCCTTTCTCATCCCTCATATTTATCGAGGCCTATGCCTCACCTATCTTCCTCTTCATCAACGCTAATTGCAAATTATTTTCATTACCTTCACACACAAAAATGTACCTCAAACCCATCTGTCTTTTTTTTCTCCAATGATCTCTCTCTCTCTCTCTCTCTCTTCTCTCTCTCTCCTCTCTCTCTCTCCTCTCTCTCTCTCTCCTCTCTCTCTCTCTCTCTCTCTCTCTCACTCTCTCTCTCTCTCTCTCTCTCTCTCTCTCTCTCTCTCTCTCTCTCTCTCTCTCTCTCTCTCTCTCTCTCTTTCATTTACCCGGCAGACCGTTTTCGGCGCTGGTCCATTTAGTCACAGCCTTTTAATTAAGAGAAAGCAGATTAGAAAAGCCATTCTCTAGCCTGCTTAACGGTGTGAAAGCCCACGCAAACACGCATGCAGCCACACGCACACCGGTGCAGACGCATGCATCGGGACATGCAATAGGTGGACACAAAGTACGGCCTGGTTTAGCGGCGCAGGGTTTGCCCCTTTTTTTTTTTTGTAAAACGTGAACAGGCATAATGAATGCCCAAATATGCTCACAATCACTCTCCTAAAGTACTAAAGAACTAAAGGGCAATCCATTCCTGATGTGATTGCTTTTTAAATGCACGCATGCAGACTCACTTTGCCTGTCATTTTCTCCGAGGGGAGCGTGCTGTGTACCATCTCCTCAGGTAAACATGTTCGGCATCCATCGGTCGGCCTCTTTTTTTCCGCTCGGCCCATCGCGGTGGCAGTGGGGGACAGCGCACAGAGAGAGAGTCGTCGTCCAGACATTCCACTTTCAGCTTCTCCCACTTTCAGGGGTCCCCGTGGCTTTCCCGGGCTTGCTGGGAGTTGCAGTCCCCGCAGCATTCCTCGGGCCCCCCCCCCCCCCCAGCAGTTGGCCATGCGTTGTGCGCTCTCTCCGCAATGGAGGTGCCCAAGCGGGCGTGATTGACAGATGTCCAGACACTCACAGATGGCTCCTCTCGGCGCAACGGAGCAGAGGGCTGGACTTTGACGTCCTCCCAGATGACTTTATCCTAAGAGAGTGAGCCCAGCCGCCTTGCAAGGAACCCCATCTGCTATCCATTCTCTCTCCAGTCCCTTGGCAGAACCTACACTGGGAAGATGTTGTATTGAGTGCTGTGTCTTCAGGTTCAGTGCCCTTTCCACTCCTAACCCTTCCTGAACCTGCTGGTCAAGGAATGGAGATTTCTGTAGGAGTGCAGATCATAACCATGTTCTCGCTGGTGCAGCAGTAGAAGTTCACGCGAAGAGACAGATGGGCCCATGGGCTCCTCATTCTTCTCAGGAGGGAGAGATGCTGGTGAGCCTTCTTGACCAGGGTTGAGGCGTTGACCCACCAACAGAGAAAAATAAACCAGGGTCGACTGAAGAAAATCTAGGTCGACTGAAATTTGACCTACTCTTGGATCGATTGTCGATGCGGAGGAAGTGGTTTAGGATCCACTCTTTGTCCGTCGCCCGACTCGGTTCCAGCAGAGCTTCACCTTGGGAAGCGCGTGGCACGGCGGTCGAACCGCGGACCTTCGTGTCAGATGGCATCGCATAGTGGAATGGACAACACACACGTTGGTAGGTTCTGTGCTTAACATAATGGGTCGCAGTCCATGCCGCTGCGATGTGTACCGAGTGGAGAATCCTGATGTGCGTTCACAGCAGCTAGCATTCACAATCCAAACATGTGACGGCCTACAACTTTGTCCTACCTACAAAGTTGCATAGTCGCAACCCTCTCATTTTCCCGTTGGAGAAACCTCAGGTCAATTGAAACACCAAGCCGTGCACATGTTCCCACTCCTTCCCCTCCTGCGAGGTAACGTCTCACATACCAAGAGCCAGCCGGGGTCCACCAGGGTACCGAGCGCCTAAAGCCTCTCGGCCCCTCACCCGTCATTGATCGACTCGACTCCCAACCTCAGAGGGGAGATGGGCCTGCAAGAAGACTCCGCGTGGCCTCTTCGGCCCCCTGCCTGGTCTTAAGGCAGCCACCCTGCTTACAGCACTCTCAGGCCTGGCTAAAGGCATTTTTTCTTTATTTTTTATTTAGAACTATATTTTAAAAATTAAAAAATTGTAGAGGAAATTGCAGATTAGAGTGCATCTTAGAATTCCACCCCATTATAGTTTTATAGTTTTATAGCTTATAGCGTACAGAAGATGGGTATAAATCATG